>JBAMHV010050668.1:0-10777 GCA_037177535.1 Pseudomugil gertrudae | reverse complement strand
TCTTTTTAGGACCCCTATGTCCATCTGGATGTAAATGTTAGTATGTATGTGTACACACACACACACACATTATATATATATATATATATATATATATATATATATATATATATATATATCAGTCTTCTGTCTCACCTCTGTATCCTGGTCTGATACTCGGTCTTCTGCTTGATCATCTGCTGCTGCAGCTTGGCCACCAGGCAGTAGGTGTGTTTAAGTTCTAGTTGAGGTTCTGAACTCTGATTGTTTGGGGGTCTAGAGGGGAGAAAAACCTCTGAGCTGCCTGTACTGAGAGGACTGTCGCTGGGTACAGAGCATGAGGCTGGAGTGTTTGGGTGGTTTGAATCATTGTGGCCTTTGTTGTCATCCTCAGGATAGTCTAAGTTGCTCTGTTCTTCTTCTGGTTTCTGACTTGAAGGCAGCCTTTTGGCTCTCTTGCTTGACACATCAGAGCAAACAGTTCCATTATCATCCCCATCATTACTGTCACCCAGTGGTAGACCCTCACAGGAAGACCATGAAGACAAAGAGCATTCTGTTTGCCCCGCCTCTTCCTCATCTGCTTCACAGAGCCCACCATGTTCTCTCGGAGAGTCCGTTTCAAAACCTCCCTCATTCTCCATCGTCTGACAAACAGATGCTCTGTTAAGGTTGTCATATGCAGAAGGGGTGCTGTCCTCTTGAGCCTCACTGCTTCCCTTACAGGCTATCTCTGATACAACACCCTCTTCCATGGCAGTGTCAGAGCTCCAGGAAGCAGAGACTCCTTCTTCTGGGCCTGGCCAAGCTTCAAGCTTTGAGCTGTGAGAATGATTTTGGTCGGCTGTGGAAGCTGGAGCATTTGCAGGAGATGTTCCATGGCCAGTGTAATGCTGGTAATAATCTGCAGCATGTCTGCCAGAGTGGTCCTGACTGAACTGGCTGGAGGACGGGAGGAGGTAGAAGCAGTTTTCTGGGTGGGAGGAGGTATATCGATGGCCGAAATGTCTCTTTTGACCAGAAGACAAGTCTGATCTTGCTGCAGCAAATAAAATAGAGCTACAGAAAACAAGAAAAAGGAGATTAGTTTTTTGAGATTGTTCATACTGTAGATAATTTCCTACACCTGGGATTACTCCCGCTGCAGCCTGAAAGGCAGGATCCACACTGAATTTGGTGAACCTGAAGGAGCGTCTTGTCGTACCTATGTGTTGGCTATAAAAGGTTAGCCTGTCCTAATAAACATTAACAATCTTATTTCATTACAGCGCAGCAGTGAACAAAGATAAGAGAGGAATTATCTGGAGTGTGAGGTAGAATTTCTCACTTTTTTGGCATATTGTCCATCATTAAAGCAAGCAGGATGATGGTCTGGCTGCTGTGTTGTGCTGAGCAAGTTTGCTTTGTCAAGAAGATTCTAATAAAGATCCTCTTGATAATCTGAATTCTTTATTTGTTTGTTTATTTTGAATGTTTATGTTGCACGACCTGTCCAGGTTGTACCCCGCCTCTCGCCCGATGTCAGCTGATTTTGGCTCTAAGCCCCCTGCAACCCCGTTCAGAGAATAAGCAGTAGATAATGGATGGATGGATGGATGTTTATGTTGCAGTGTTTGAATTGGCACCAGCTGCCCAGGGCGGGCAGAGCTCAGGCCCCAGGAGTCCAAGAGTCCGGAAGTAACCCCTTTACCGCCACAGACAGGGGGCCTGGCCAACGCCAACAGAGGGCCAGGATCCCCAGACTGCCACTTGACGAGGGCCACTCCACACCCTGGTGTTTCAGCCATTCACCCTGAAACCCAGCTTTCCTGAATCCTTGGTTCCTCCTGTTCATCCACTCACACACTCCCCCCCCACCCATACACACACACATCCATACATTCACATGCACCCCCTTGCCACCAACCCAGCCCCTCCATACACACCATCTATATACACCCTGTACACCTATCCCTGTCATCCCCTTATCTACACACACACACATACTCTTTCCACCCACATATACACACACACCCATCCATGTGCAATTGCCCGCTCCTTCCGGACCACCCCCACACATACAAACACGCATTTATCGGCATACAAATATTCCTTCCCATTACCAACCCACTCACATAGCCTCCCCAGTCCAGCCCCCCTCCCATTCCTCAGCAACAACCCCACCAGCTAATCAAGGCCACTGGAACTACCCTCTTACCCTGCCTATACCTTGCCCCAGGCATCGCCATGGATTGTTAGAGGACCTCATCACCACACAGCTCATAAATGATTGTGACTAACAAAAGATGTGTCTTGTCAGTATTGTTTTGTATTTTGTTAAATCTAAAAACTGAGAAGGTTTCACAGCTCAAAAGATATTCTAGATCAGGGGTGTCAAGATCCAGCAAGTTTTGCTGTTTACCTGCACTAACACACCTGATGCAAATAGATCCAACAGCTTCTTGTCAACTGTTACGACCCGGCTCGCAGGGGAAAAGCACGTAACATAAAAATAAAGATGTGCCAGGTGGAAGATGGAGTTAAGTGGTTTTTATTGTCTTAAAAAGACAATTGACAAAAAAAAAAAACAAGGTGGGAAGGGCAGGTGGTGCTGCTTAAAACAAAAAGAAACAAACAGACCAAAATAAAACTCAAAACCACAGAAGCAGCACCCTTAACTAATACAAAACAGTCACTAAACTTAAGCCCAATCTCCACACAAGAACTCACGATCACAACCCTTAACAGGCATCAAAATTCTCAAATCTGAGACCAAAGTGGGCCAACTGTCTCCACCAAAACAGTTGCCACGGAATGAGGTGCTGCAGATCTTTTTATACTGTGGTGTTGATGTGTTGTGCAGCCATTGGTCAGGAAAACGGCCAATCATGAGGGCAGATGAAGGCATGATGAAGTGGAGCCAATCCCAGCCAGGTGAAAGTGATTTCCATACTGAATGAGGGAAATCAGGCAGAGGAATTGATGGCAGCCGTAACATCAATCTATTGAGTAATTTTAATGAGCTGTTTGAGAGCATAGAGACAACAAAAACCTGCTGGATACCGGCCCTCGAGGACCAGAGTTTGATACGCCTGTTTTAGATGTATTAATCTGTTTATGCATCTATTTAAATAATGCTTTTAATCACATCCCATTTCTGCCTTGTGAAGGCAAGTGAAAAAGGAGCAGCACCATGACTGAACTTAGGAGCATGATGACAGAGATGAATGCTACAGAGGAACCGCAGCTGGCACAGTGTGAATATGTCACAGATGGGTGTTCTACACTCCACCCCTCCCAAGCACAGCAATCAATTGGCACCTGATTAATAACACCTGGACTGAGAGGGCAGGTGCCGGTGGATCCGTTTTCCTGATTATTCTGCTAGACAGAGTAGAGAGGGGACACAGGGGTGGTGCAAGAAGAGCTATCGAAAGAGGAGGTTGTGATTCAGATTCAGAAAACTTTATTTATCCCCAAGGGGCAATTGCAATAAAACAGCTGAGCAAAATGGCTTAAAAAAATGCCATTGGTGTGCACATTGTGAGGAAGGAACAGTGGGAGTGGAAAGCGCAATAGCTGTGCCACGAGCCGAAGGGGAGAGAGACTTTAGAGAATGGAGCTCGAGCACGGGGAGAGGTGAAGCACTCCGAGCGGGAGCCAAAGGGACCTGGGTTAGTTTGCTTTGTTTTATTGTGCTGTGGTTTGCTGTGTCTGCAGTGGATCTGAACCGGGGCTTCCGGAACTGGGTCTAGACAATGTAAGCGAGCCAACCGATTGTGAGGGCTACGTCTCCCCCTGCCGTAGGACTGTTGTGTTTGGTTCTTGCTTGAACGCTTTCCTTTTTTAAAAATAAACTGTATATATTTTTTTCTGGACCTGGATTTAGTCTATTATTTGCCAGCTGCTCCTCAGTAAACCAAGGTTTCCTCCCAAACGGGGGCCAGCGTGACTACAATTGCATCTAGCTGATGCTGAACAACACGTGCGAGGCCATGCAACATGAAGCAGAGCTTTGGAGCAAAGAAGTGCAGCAGGTGGCATCTTTTAGCAAGTTCTTAGTTCTTAGTGACCTAAAAGCTGTGTCAGACCTAGGTTGTGACAGCCAAGGACAAAATATTCTGTAAATACTTCTTTTAATAAAAGAGTGACTCTTATTCTATTGTCTCTTATTTCAAATCCACGACAGAGTGAGGATAAATCTAAATATACACTTTTAGCCAAAGTTATAAGATGTCTACTGAAGTTACAACATGCCAGTATTAATATTTTAATGCAGGAACCTTCACAAAAATCTTATCCACTGTCTTAACCAATGTAAAGTTTCTATTACTAGCTACATGTTTACCTGATGTCAGTGAGGCTTATGTTAAAGCTGGAAAATTATTATAATATTTTTGCAGCAAACAAAGGTGTATGTGGTCTCATGATTTTTTTTAGTGGCTTTCACATAAATTGTACAGCGCACAGT
Organism: Pseudomugil gertrudae; assembly: GCA_037177535.1. Classification (NCBI taxonomy): domain Eukaryota; kingdom Metazoa; phylum Chordata; class Actinopteri; order Atheriniformes; family Pseudomugilidae; genus Pseudomugil; species Pseudomugil gertrudae. The sequence continues at coordinate 6,348 of JBAMHV010050668.1, read as the reverse complement.
AAGCCAAGACCATGAGCTAACCAGATGGATGTTGCAGTCTGAAACCAGCAATGTCTCTCAGTAACAAAAAAGTCTTGCACACTGTTGTAATGCTAACTCCAAGGATGTCCGATGCTATTGTTCTCCCAGCCGGTGGCAAGTTTCGACAGAATAGCATCTCTTCCTTGTGGAAACACACTCGCAGAAAGTTGTGTTTTGTCGCTCCATGACTTCTTGAAGTTTGTTACACAGGAAGGTAAAGGCATCTTTGGGACATCCGGAAGTTCTCCAACCACTGTGTTTGTGAAGCCAAGAACAATAGTGTCCCACCACTGAGAGGCTTGATTAAATGTCCAGAAGGATGCTGTGTGGTGGCAATGTCATAAATTTAATCTAAATAAAAGTCATATTTAAAATATTTTACAACCCAATAGCATCACAGGCAGCTGCAACAAAGTAAACGTGGTAAAAAAAATTGCCTTAGCATGATCTTTACCCTGATGCATCGTCTTCTTTGTTTGCAAACGTCTTTCATATGATACTGTTCCACTGCTCGCCATAATCTTCTGTACTTTACCAGGGTGTTTTGTCTTGCCCTTAAACAACTTCTCTTGATTTGTTCCATGAGTCTATTTCCCATGATGAACCATAGTCCGAGCACCAGGGAACAAGTTACCTTAAGGTCTTCTATCTTTGTCTTCTTCTGTGGTGTTCATCTTCTGTGGTGATCTGCAGCATGTGTTGTTTTGTTGCATTGTGTTGCCAACTCACATTAGAGGATCTCAACTTTAATGGAAAACCAGTAGAGTAGAGTTCTGCTGGGTCAGTAGAGTTGAGTAGGTACTAATGGAAGACCAGCTTATGTGTGATGGATAGTAGGGAGGGAGAGGTGTCTGGGTTTATAGGTCCAGAAAGAAGTGAGCTTATAATGAGCTGCTAGTGGCACCTCAACTTACCATCAGCCCTCAAAGAACAGAACAACCAATGCAGTCCCAACATGCAGCTACCTCGACCGAAAAGCCACCACCAGCTCCAGAAGGCACCCACCTACCTACCACAAGCAAAAGTAGGTAGGAAGATAAGAAGGGAGAGGGGCAAGGACACTTCACTTTCACTCCTCACATGCACAACAATACACTCTCACATTTTGTTTTTTCAGCAACAACATACCAACAAGGTAATGGACACCATACCAACAAAGGTATTTACCAAAATACCAACAATAGTAAGGAAACCAAGCACACGGTAGATATGTTGATATTGTTACGATGGTTAGTGCTGGCTTCATGAGTAAACAGACTGGTAAGGTCCCTTATTGTTTGACGTTCCCGGGACCAACTCCGTCGACCTGCCGTGCGTCGCGATCAAAGCCCGGCGCCAGTTCAATGTGGTGGCTCCGTTCAAGTTTATTTTTATTCTGGTGGTTTTCTTTTATTTCTCCTTAAAACAAGAGGTAGTCCATTCCTAGAGGCAAAAACCATGCTATCTCTCCAGGCAACAGGTGAGATGGCATTTTGCTTCAGAGGGAAATAAAAATCCTTCTCCCAGATGGAACTCATCTTCTTAATTAAAGGGCTACTCCGCCCCCAGGTGTAAGAGTTCCCAGTTTCCCTGGGATACCTATAGCTGCCTCTTCTAGCAACCCCACACATTATCCCCTCACAAAACCAGCCCAAACACCGCACCAAAATAATAATACATAACAATATGAATAGTAAACTTACCAATAAAATGTTTCTTGCTGGGAGATTAGGGTATTGCTGCTATCAAGCTACAAATATGGTGGAACAGGGTAGAGATGTACTTGTTCTGTGACTTGAAGGGGGGGGGGAGAATTTGTTATAAATCCTGGGGATGAGCAAATATGGAGATGAGTGGACCTGAAGCAGGCAGAAGGCAGATGATGTAGATTGATGATATTTATTAGAATTAACAGAAAGCACCGACCAAAGAAACCAGACTAACTTAACTAACAACAGAAATCGGAAATATATATGCACACACAGACAGAACTAACACAGGTGAAATGAATTAACTAAATGAAACCAATAAACTGGAACACAAGAAAGCTAAACTAAACAGACAAAACAGAAAATAAACCAAAATAAAACAGGAAACACTAAAACACAAACCAAACTATGACATCATTCACATCTAAAGAGAGGCAATAGAGAAATTGGTTGTTAATTTGTGAAACTGTTTTTTTTTTATATATAGTGGTATTATTTTTGCTATTTTCTTTTTTCTAAAAAACAAGTTTGTTGTTGATATACATTAGTGGCTTTACATCCATCCATTTTCTTAACCGCTTATCCAATTCAGGTTTGTGGGTAGCTGGAGCCTATCCCAGCAGGATATTGGGCGAGAGGCAGGTTTGATTCTGGACAGGTCACTAGTCCATTGCATGGCCAACACACATTCCTTTCCTATGGAGAGTTTAGAATAACCAATTTATCTAAAATGTCGTGGAGGGGCTGTGGATGGGGCTGGGGCTGGGGCGTCGTTTATGTAGATGGAAAAATAAGGTTTGGTCCAAGATGGAACCTTGGGACACACCAATAGAGATGTATAGTGTATCAGACGCTACAGTTTCTGACTTTACTCTTTGAATACAGTTATTAAGATAGATGGCAAACCAGTTATTACACCTGTTGGATAGACCTACCAAAGGGATAGGCAACTTCAGTTCTAAAGAACTGCAGAGAAGATTGTTGCTTTCTCCTTGTTTGTTTTTAATTGATTCGCCTTTAACTTTCCAGATTTATTGCCATGTTCAAATGTCCTTACGCAAAGTCTTTCCATCAAAAAATTTTTTTTTTTAAATCTAATATTTTATTAAGCTCAAGTTTCTTATTTCATTCAGTGTGTGGTTTTCTGGGGAGACAATGTAAGTAACCTTTAGTGATTTAATTCTGAGTTGTAAATCTGAAATTCAGTTTTTTTCTTTTTGTTGTGGGAAGAGAAGGAAATTATTTTCCCTCTCATCACTGCTTTTTCTGCTTACCAGAGAACACACACTGAAGTTTCTGGCAAGGTGTCGTTTTCTAGATATAAGGCCCATTCCGCTATTATATTGGCTAATATAAATATCAATAATAACAATATAACAATAATATCATTGAAACCTAATTTTCCTGAGGGAGCAATCCCAAAGGGATCAATAAAGTTAAGTCTAAGTCTATTCTTTTTTTCCTAGTTTTATTTAAGTTTTATTGTTCTTACTTCTCAGAGGGAATGATACTGGTGCGTGACACCTGATGTTTATGGGATGGATTTTCATGTCTGAACTGTCACTCAACAGTAAGTGGTTAGGTAAGAAATATTCTCATTTAGAATTGGAATGGTTTTGAGAAGAAGGTGTAATCAACGGTGGGCAACCCGCGGCTCCCGAGTCGCATGCAGCACTTTGTCCGGTTTCATGTGGCTCTTATGTTCATGTCTCATTTTTTTTAAAAGCGCAACTCACTAAATACTGTTGACACAAATGACGTAGCCTACGTGGAGCGTGGACTCCGAGGTAATATACTGAATATGAAAGCTTGTTTTTTATTGTTGAGCGTAATGTGAGACATTAACGCATTTCAAGGCTTCAAATCTTCAGCGGCACTTCAGTTCACTCCATGCCAACATTGACCAGGAGTTTCCAAAGGTCAGTGAACTTCGCAAGCAAAAGTTGACCACTTTGAAAGGTCCTGCAGAAAAACAGACACAGCTGCTCCAAAAATGTATGAAGCACACAGAAACTGTAACACTTGCATCGTATCAACTTGCTTGGAACATTGCATGAGCTAAAAAGCCATACAATGAAAGGGAGTTCATCAAAACATGTGCCAGTAACATTGTTAAAATCTTGTCTCCTGAAAACAACAAACTAAAACGGATGGTGTTCGACATTCAACTATTCCGGCACACAGTTGAACACAGAATAACTGACTTTGCTATTGAGTCACAGTTGCACTCCGACCTTCAAGCCTGTGAATATTTTAGTGTTGCATTGGATGAGTGTTGTGATATACAAAACAAGCCCCAGCTGGCAATATTTGCACGGTCTGTGTCAAAATATAGTGTCAAAGAAGAACACCTTGCCATTAAAAGACAGAACACGTGGCACAGATGTGAAAGAAACAATGATGGCTGCTTTTGTGAAAGCAAATTTGCACATTGTCAAAACTAACTGCAATCGATACAGACAGCCATGAACGGATCTGTGAACAGGCTTATGGGCTGTACATAGCTGATCAAACATTTCCGGTGGTCTGGAATTTCCGCTGCATCGTCCACAGGGAGCAGCTGGTGTCAAAATCACTGAATTTAGACGTCATGAAGCCTGTGATGGAAATTGTCAACTACATCCACACACATACACTTAACCACAGTCAATTCAAAAATCTCATTGCTGAGCTGGACCAAGGTCATCCAGGTGACCTGCCGCTGCACTGCACTGTAATGTGGCTGTCAAAGAGCAAGGTACTCTCTCGCTTCTTTGAGCTTTTGGATGCTGTGAAACTGTTCATGGAAGAAAAGAACAAGCTTTCCGACATAAAGTGGATTATGGATCTGGCTTTTTTGGTTGACATGTTGTGTCACTTGAACAGACTGAACCTGACGCTGCAGGGTAAGTAAAAATTCTGCCTGATCTGGTGCAAAATGTGTTTGGGCTCATAAACAAGCTGAAGCTCTTCACGACGCATATTAAGAAGAGAGATTTAACGCATTTCCCAACTCTGGTAAAAGTCAGTGGGCAAGTCACTGGCACTGTCCTGAATAAAGGAACAGCCAGATATGCAACGATGGTTGAAAACCTGCACGAAAACTTTGTGACATGGTTCCGTGATCTTAAACTGAAAAGGTTGCAGATTTCGCTCCTACAGATGAGGCCGCAGCAGAGTTGGAGATAATCGATCACTGTGAGGAAGACCGACTGAAACCTGCTTTAAAAGACGGCATCATTGAATGCTGGAAAAGTGTGCCAATAAGATACTGTCAATGTTTGGGTCAACATATGTCTGTGAGTCTGTCTTTTCTACCCTGAAACATGTGAAATCAAAGCATCGATCTGTCCTGACAGACACACATGTAAAGGAACTGCTTCGTGTGGCAACAGCTGACTATAAACCAGACTTGAAACGGATTGTGAAGTGCAAAGAATGCCAGAAGTCTCACTAAGAAACAGGCATGGTAAGAGAAAAAGGCTGTTGTGAAATATTATGTTCTTGTTTGTAGACACACTTGTGAGATGATGAACATAGAGTGCAGTTGAAAATAAATATTTTGTGGCCCTTGTTCTGTGGGGGTCAGTGTAGTCAGTTGTCATTAAAATGTTGATGTTTGACATTTACAGTAAATATGACAGAGCAGCCCATTTATCAAACTGAAATCTGATCAATAAGTTTCATGCATATGTTTCAGAATAAACATAAAAGTATACATATTTTGATGAGTTTTGAACATCCTTCAAACTATTCTATTCCATATCTAACCACTCCAGAGTCCAACACAGCAGCATATGTGTATAAATGAAAGAGTGATGGGAAGGGCTGGGTGCAGTTAATGTGTGCCCAGTTGTATAATGTGGCTCTTTGCAGCAACACAGTAAAAATTGTGGCTCTCAGCTTCTAACTGGTTGGCCACCCCTGGTGTATTCTTAGTGTGGGATGGGAGCGCACCATGCATCGCAGAGCCCAATATACTCATGTATTATTTAACAGTTTCTGAGGATTGTTAAATTGACAGCTTCCTGTGGTACTATGTCTGTTCATCCCTGGGTCAGCTATTATGTTGAAATACCCCCATTAGTGTGTTATTTGAATGACTGTGTAGTAAAGTAAAGAGGATATAAAAAAGGAGGATCAACATTTGATCAATACATCTTTTCAACACATAACATTTATATAACATAACACACAACACAACATAAAACTTATATAAATCTGCCCTCTGGATCTGTGAATGTACTATTAATGTCAAAAGTGAGTCTTTTATTAATGAGAATAACAACTCCTCTTTGCCTAGAGTTGTAACAGCTGAGTACATGTGTGGAAACTGCTGTTGGAAGAAAATCAATTGTTAAGTTTGATAAATAAGTTTCCTGTAATGAGACCATACATGCCTGTAACTCCTGCAGCCAGGTAAATTTTTTAACCTCTTTTTTCCTGTACTAGATCCACCCACATTCCACATTACAAACCTCAGTGTATTGAGTCCTACATGCATATAATGAAGTGTGTGTGTCTCTGTGCATCCCACTGCCTACTTGCATTCAAGTAGCGCCTGCATTTTTTGCGGAGACTTTGGTTATTTGGTGTCTGCAAAAAGATAATGATGATTTTTTATAGAGCTACGATAGAGTCCATCCTGCGGTACGGCATC
>JBAMHV010049395.1:0-10364 GCA_037177535.1 Pseudomugil gertrudae | reverse complement strand
CTGGGGGGTAAATGTATACGTTGACCCTGCTGGGGGGTAAATGTATACGTTGACCCTGCTGGGGGGTAAATGTATACCTTGACCCTGCTGCGGGGTTAAATGTATATGTGAACCTGCTGGGGGATAAATGTATACATTGACCCTGCTGGGGGGTAAATGTATACGTTGACCCTGCTGGGGGGTAAATGTATACGTTGACCCTGCTGGGGGGTAAATGTATACGTGACCCTGCTGGGGGGTAAATGTATACGTTGACCCTCAGTAACATTGCGGAATTAACCCATGTAGTAGTTTTAGTTTGTAACCTGTATTCTAAACTTCCAGCTTGTTGTTGCAGCATTTAGCTTTTTGTTTCAGTGTAAAAACTGTTGCCAAGGCAGTCAGCCATGCTGCATTGCTAAACGTTTCCCAGTGTAAACAACCCGGTATCATTAGCTGTGTAGAGCTTATGTATCGTACATTGTGGGATGCAATACATTACTCGGTTCATAATAAATAACATGAGCATTATTGGACACGCTGACACGAGAAACCTAAAACCGGATTAAATTAGGATTATTTAATGAAACAGTTTTTCCACGGGGTAGCGCACCTTGTAATCCAGAATCTCGTCCTCTTCAGCTTTTAACAGCGAGGCTGTAATGACCAGCCTGTCTTTCGCCTCTGGCTTGTTGACAGCAAGGTGACTTCAGCCATTCAGCCACATTCTTTATGATAATGGCTTGATAATTTCTGCAAATGCTGCAACAAATATATTCCTGCTTGGGGCTCATGCAAAATGTGTGTCCTGGTGGCGACCAGGCAAAGACACGTGCTGGCTTTTATCTGCGGTTAAGACCGGAGCTGGTGGACCATAATGGACTTTATATTACCTGCATCAGCAATTTCATCAACAATATTTGCTCATGTTTGTTAAAAAAAATGCTGTAGTGACATATAATAGTTCCAGAAGGAAAGTGAAACGCTTGGAGTGACAGCTGCCACTTTCTGTGAAGTTGCTCTGTGCGCTAGCATGCTGGTGCACTTTCTTCTTGTTTCATGTCTGTGTGATGGAAGTGATTACCACAGTAAGAAAAAGTCTAGTCTAGTTGCTTTCATCAAAAGATAAGAAGCTCTGTTGAATTTATCTGAAGTGTCCTTCATCTTTAAGATACATCCTGATTAATGTGGCTTCCTCTGCTAAAAGCTCTGATTTCAGACACAAAACACTTTGCAGAAACAAGCTAATTCCTGGAGGTGGGAGCGCTTGCTTCTTGTTGTAGCTTTGTGCTGGGACCTACATGTTGCACCAGGAACCTACGTTTTGCACCAGGACCTACGTGTTGCACCGGGACCTACGTGTTGAACCGAGCCCTACGTGTTGAACCGAGCCCTACGTGTTGCTCCGGGCCCTACGTGTTGCACTTGGACCTACGTGTTGAACCGGGCCCTACGTGTTGCACTAGGACCTACGTGTTGAACCGGGCCCTACGTGTTGCACTTGGACCTACGTGTTGAACCGGGCCCTACGTGTTGCACTAGGACCTACGTGTTGCACTGGGACCTACGTGTAACACTAGGACCTACGTGTTCCACCGGGACCTATGTGTTGCACCGGGACTTACGTGTTGCACCGGGACTTGCGTGTTGCACCAGGACCTACGTGTTGCACTAGGACCTACGTGTTGCACCGGGCCCTACGTGTTGCACTAGGACCTACGTGTTTCACCGGGACCTGCGTGTAACACTAGGACCTACGTGTTTCACCGGGACCTGCGTGTAACACTAGGACCTACGTGTTGCACCGGGACCTACGTGTAACACTAGGACCTATGTGTTGCACCGTGCCCTACGTGTTGCACCGGGACCTACGTGTTGCACCGGACCCTACGTGTTGCACTAGGACCTACGTGTTGCACCGGGCCCTACGTGTTGCACTAGGACCTACGTGTTTCACTGGGACCTACGTGTAACACTAGGACCTACATGTTGCACCGGGACCTCCGTGTTGCACCGTGCCCTACGTGTTGCACCGGGACCTACGTGTTGCACCGGACCCTACGTGTTGCACTAGGACCTACGAGTTGCACTAGGACCTACGTGTTGCACCGGGCCCTACGTGTTGCACTAGGACCTACGTGTTGCAACGGGCCCTATGTGTTGCGCCGGGCCCTACACGTTGCACCGGGCAATGTGCACAATGCTTTGCATTGACCGTGTTTGGTAGAAAGTGGGTGTGTGGGGGCGGGATGTGAACTAAATTCACCTGCGCAACCTTTTTGGCAAGGTGATGATTTATAAGAAGAACCTGTGTGTAAATCACACTTTTACTTTGTCGTAGCAACTCCTTTCTTTTTGTTCGTGAGTATCATTTTAGTAGAGATTCTAAGCCAAGTGTTATAAACGAGGCTCCTGGCACCTCTAGACCTCTCCGATCTTCTGCAGATTCATCGTTCTGCTCAAGCTCTGAGTTCAGAAGACCTGATGCTTTTAGTGTCCCTCAGATGTATCTCGTGGAGACAGAGCTTTGTGGAATATCTCCCTCTTTCTGTGAGAGGTCTTACAGATCTCTTTCTACGCTGGCTTTTATCACCGGAATTTATTTCTGACTGATTCGTTTTATGCAGTTGTTTTATTGTATTTACCTGTCTAACACGTTAGTTCCCTCATGGCACGTGAAAGCACTTTGATGATGTCAGTATGTAGCTAATGGCGAACTAACCCTAACCCGTCTTCACCAGTGAAGGGCCTTTTCTCATGTATTTGTAAAGGTTTTTACACCATTTTAAACCATTTTTGGACTAATTGTGCAAAATAAAAAGAAGCGGCATGTTTCTTTCCACAACCCAGGAAACCGGTGGTGTGGAATCTGTATGTAAGCAGGTTCAGCAGCCTTCACCTTCAGAGTTCATGCATTCAGCTGTGTGGAGTGGAACAAAACAAAGTTGGGAGAAGTCGTACAGCCTTGAGGCAACATTTTGTTTCCATATTTTTCTTTCATATCCTGTTTGTATGTGTTGACCTTTAATCTTTCAAAATAGGCAGGAATATGTTGTTGTATAGATGAGTGTTAGGAAGTGCTTTTTTATAAAGGTTTTTTATTTATCAGGACATTCCTTTCGTTCTAAAATCATTCTGCAGCTGAGGAGAGAGAGCCCACCATACCAGCCCCTTCAGAAATAAATACGGGACCAGCACTGCGGTGGTGATAAAGGTGTTCTTTAACACACAGAATGATGTAAACTGTTTCACATCTGCTAAAGAAAGCTGCTGGTCTGAGCATGTCTGTTTCAGCTGATGCAGATGGTAGCATCAGCCTCTGCTGGAGGCATCATGAACACATGGATCCATTCTGATTGGATCAATGCTTCAGGCTGCTGCTGGTGGAACGGGGAGATGTTCTTGCCCCACTCTGGTCCCCTCAGTACCACCGTGGTTACCTATGGTAACCTGAGTCCTGCTGCTGACCATGTCCATCCCTTTATGAGAACAGTGCAGCATCTCCTGATCGAAACTTCCAGCAGCATGATGCTCCATTTCACCATCCTCTTATAGCCTGCGTTGGAAGGGGGACAGAGGAGAGCTTCAAGTCCGGTCTTCGGCCATCATGGAGCCAGATTGAGATAGCCGCTTTGTTTTGGGTCAGTTTTTTCATGGTCTCAGGGTTCCAAAGAGCTAAAAATGGTGTTAATTCTGTGTTTTTCACCCATTCAGACCCAGAGGCAATGCCGCAATTTCAGAAGTGTAGCAAAACACAAGAAGCTGGCCAACCAACAGCAGGCATCCGATGGGGCCGTTTAGCAGGAGGACAGATCCCTGCAGGATCATGTGACCTCCTGTGTATAATGACGTGGGTGTAAATGAGCTTGTGGAAAGGCTGACTATGTGATTCAGATGTGAAACAAAGTGTAAAATCCTTCTTTGTGCCAGCTAGTTGTCCTGTTTGGGGTTTTTTCCATCAGAAACTGTTCTGTTTTCTGCAAAATGGGAAATTAACGGGTCTTTGTTCTTTTTCCTCGTGTTTGGTAAAATCATTAGCGCACATTTACGAGGGATCTGCTTTCCGCCATTTTTACTGAACATAAATAGAGTTGCCATGGCACCCATGTGTGGTGATGTTTCCATCTGAGCTGTGAGGTGATAAGTTAGAAAATCACCAACCCTAAAAATAGTGACACACACACACACAATCTACCTACACATTCATGCAAGCATGACACGATGCGAGCATCACGCGGAGGTGTGGGGAGAAAACAGATGCTGCACAACTTACTGAGCACTGATGCATCAGAGATGCTCCTGCTGCAGCATCACTCACACTTTTAGGACCTTTGGAAGTCTGTCCTTAAACCAGGAACTGGAGGCCATCATGCAAAACACCAGCAACATTCTGCAATGACTGAATCACTTTTCAAGTCAGAGAAGCTGTTTACATGGAGGAAATGAGTTGATGAAGGGTAACATGGAACCAGGAAGCTGTAATGTGATAGCTGCTTCCTAATCAAACAAATCTTTCTTCAACAGTGTGTGTGTGAGTAGGTGGAGTGGAAGAGGCTCAGAAAGCACTGACAAACCTTCCTTTTCTGTCATGTCACACTATAAACGTGCACTTACGTGGTGCAGATTTCATTAGCGTGTATAAGACGATGAGCCAGTACGATTGTAGCTCATGCATCTAATGCAGGGGTGCTCAAGTCCAATCCTCGAGATCTACCATCCTGCAACTTTTAGATGCATCTATTGTCCAACACAGCTGAATCCAATGAATGGCTCGTTAGCAGGCCTCTGTGGGGCTGGGTGACATGCAGCAGAGGAAATTCAGCTATTTGATTCAGGTGTGTTAGAAAGGGTTGGATCTAAAAGTTGCAGGATGGTAGATCTCGAGGACTGGACTTGAGCACCCCTGATCTAATGTGACCATGCTTGTTTGTTAATGTCGCCGTCCTGCAAAAACAACCAACATCAAGTTAACATCTGTCACTAGTTTGTCCATTTTCAAAACCTGCTTCACAACTGAATATGTCAGGTTTGTCCTTGTATTTAGGTTTTTAAGAGATGAGCCCATGGCCAGGTATCCCTGTTGCTAGGTGGCATGCAGTTCCACTAATGTTGCAGATATCACCAGCTTGGCCTGGTGATAAGCTTCATACAGTGGCTCATTTTTGTCTGCCTTGAGAATATTTTGGTGCAGCTAGGTTTTTGTCTGACAAAGGCGCCACATTGAAGCCAAAGAAAGTCTACTTCAGGTCACCCGAAGGGCAAGAAGCCATTGATCTGAAGACTACGCCACCAAACCGAAAGGACCAGGTGAAAGGTTGTGAAAAAATACACCTATTTCCTCACGGATGCTCACAAGTGCGGATTTAAATGAGGTATAATCTGGATGCTGCAGGTCGCTCCAGCAGCAAAGTCAACAGGTTGTGGGTCTGTAGATGAAAGTCATGCAGAATAGATTGCCTGTCAGGCTGTGCATTAACCAGAAACTGAAGGTGGATATGCCTTTTTTCTCTCTGTTGCATACTAATTTACTTCAACATGTCTGTTCCTTCCATGTTAGCCATCCCCCGTTCCCCTCCGCTGAAGAGTCATGCACCTCCCTTGCTGCTCTTCAATTATAGCCAGCTTGTAAGCCTGCGGTACGAAAAAGGAGCCACTAATAAGGGGAAGGCTGGGTTATGCGATCAGACCGAGGCTCACAAAGATGAAAACAATCACAGCAGCAGGAAACGAGACACGACATGCAGATAATGAAGCCTTTTCTGAATAAAACAGCTTGTGATTAGCAAGACTGACCAGCACAAACTGGACCCTTTCACAGCTCTGCAGCTTAGTTTCTGTCCCAGTTTTTCTTATTTTCAGTTATTATTCTGGCCTATCATGTCCTAAATGCATCGATTCCTGCTGGAGAGGAGACAGGAATGGTGTCTCTAACAGAAGCTAGTAACCTGCAGCAGCTGCATCTCAGACGGGGTGTGTTATAAATATGTAACTGTTCTTTTGTTGTTGGACACTGCTGATGATTCTGAATGTGAACAGTAATTACTCCCATTCCCAGCCCACAGGCCACATTTGACCTCTCATTGACAGTTTGGCTGCCCACAGCTATTCCACTCATTCTGCAGTCGTCCTATTACCATATAAGTGAGCCCGTATTACCTCTCCAACAGAGCGGAAACGGAAAATTAAAAAGAGCCACACGTGGGGCAGGAAAAGAAATGGCTTTTAGATGGGTGATCCAGCACAAATCAAGGTGCTCTCCTTCCATTCTTCTTATTTCTAAGAAGGCCGATGCAGAAACGAATAAAAAGCAGCAGAAGAAAAAATAGCAGCAGCGTTTCTTCTAAATCCTCTCACAGCCATGCAGCCATGCGAGGCCTTCTCCAGGTTTCCCTGACTACATGGTGCCATGTGATTGGCTGATGAGCTGTTAGTGTGAACAGGTGGAACTGGTGAGTCCATTCAGGGCTGGAAAAAACTTCCCTGCCTTGGATGTAAAGGGTTGTCAATCAATCACGCTGCTGGCCAAGCCGCTAAATCCCATCTGTGCCCTGGCGATGGTGACTCGCTGGTGTCCTGGTATAAATAGCATGCAGTCACTGTGCTGACCTTGTTCCAGTCATGCATATTCTCAGTTATTGGTACAAAGGCTCTGAGATGTACATATACAGCAGCATGAACATCATCATAAGAACATGAGGACAAAATCAGACTTTGTTTAAGGAGAATATACAAGTCTGATACACAAGCTCTGACTTTAACTAGTCAAAGATGCAAACATAAATCCAAATTTAACACGAAGAACATTTTCCTACCAAATACTGAAGTATCATAACACTAAGGGACATTTGCTCCTTGTCGTAGCAGTCGGGCAGTTAATGTGGGGGGAGGGGTTGGCTCGCAGTAAACATCTGGCCCTCCGGTAATTAAACCGTGGACTGGTTGTTAATGGTCTTTGCTGCCATATGTTGTGAACCATAAAGGCTCAACCTGCAGTTCTGCAGCGAGTAGCGGCTCTGTGACGGAGGACAGAGACTCTGTCGTCCCGGCTGTCATCATACCCTGTGTTCCGTAAGCTGCCGTGGTACCCCGTGTCCCGTAAGCCACCGTGGTACCCCGTGTCCCGTAAGCCGCCGTGGCACCCCGTGTCCCGTAAGCTGCTGTGGAACCCCATGTCCCGTAAGCCGTTTTCGCAGCCCATGTCCCACAAGCGGCCGTTGCACCTCGTGTCCCGTAAGCGGCCGTCGTACCCCGTGTCCCGTAAGCGGCCGTGGCACCCCGTGTCCCGTAAGCAGCCGTCGTATTCCGTGTCCCGTAAGCGGCCGTGGTACCCCGTGTCCCGTAAGCGGCTGTGGTACCCCGTGTCCCGTAAGCGGCCGTGGTACCACGTGTCCCGTAAGCGGCCGTGGTACCCCGTGTCCCGTAAGCGGCCGTGGCACCCTGTGTCCCATAAGCTGCTGTGGAACCCCATGTCCCGTAAGCCGTTTTCTCAGCCCATATCCCATAAGCGGCCGTTGTACCCCGTGTCCCGTAAGCGGCCGTCGTACCCCGTATTCCGTAAGCCGCCATCGTACCCCGTGTCCCGTAAGCGGCCATGGAACCCCATGTTCCGTAAGCGACCGTGGCACCCCGTGTCCCGTAAGCAGCCGTCGTATTCCGTGTCCTGTAAGCGGCCGTGGTACCCCGTGTCCCGTAAGCGGCCGTAGTACCCCGTGTCCCGTAAGCGGCCGTGGCACCCCGTGTACCGTAAGCAACCGTCGTATTCCGTGTCCTGTAAGCGGCCGTGGTACCCCGTGTCCCGTAAGCGGCCGTAGTACCCCATGTCCCGTAAGCGGCCGTGGTACCCCGTGTCCCGTAAGCGGCCGTGGCACCCCGTGTCCCATAAGCTGCTGTGGAACCCCATGTCCCATAAGCCGTTTTCTCAGCCCATGTCCCATAAGCGGTCGTTGTACCCCGTGTCCCGTAAGCGGCCATGGAACCCCATGTTCCGTAAGCGGCCGTGGCACCCCGTGTACCGTAAGCAGCCGTCGTATTCCGTGTCCTGTAAGCGGCCGTGGTACCCCGTGTCCCGTAAGCGGCCGTGGTACCCCGTGTCCCATAAGCAGCTGCCGTATTCCGTGTCCCGTAAGCTGCCGTGGCACCCCGTGTCCCGTAAGCGGCCGTAGTACCCCGTGTCCTGTAAGCGGCCGTGGTACCCCGTGTCCCGTAAGTGGCTGTGGTACCTCGTTTGCAGAACACAGAAAGGTGTTTGAAAAGAAATAAAACCTTATCAAAGCTTCTTTCTTGGTGTTAAAAATTATGTTAATTTTATGGACTAATCTCTGCTTGAAGGGTTTAGACGGCACTGATGTAACAGTGACATTTATCTGATGAAAGGTGGCTACATATTATTTTACCGCTATCTGGTGACCCTCTGAAATTATCCCCAGACCCCCACGGGGCCCCGAGCCCCAGTTTGAGATCCACTGACCTGAATGAACACACATCAGATAAAAAGACAGTTTGATGCTTTGTAGGAGACTCTTGTGGAGCCATGAAGCTGCTGTCTGCATGGCCTTTACAGAGTCTGTATTTATGCATTTACTCTGTTTAAGGCTTGAAGCGAGCAGCACTCACTGTGTTGCTGCTATTTATGGATTTTCTCACTACACGGTGGACAGCCGACTCCAGGAGGATGAGAACAGCCACCTCCACGTCATTCCTGGGATATCCTGTCTGATAGCCTGTCATCTGATGATGAGTTCATCACCTTTATATGTGTGTGTTGTTTTGCTGTTACATTAAATGTTATCTACGTTCAAACTGGTTTTATTTTTACATACTTGAACCAGCTTGGCTGCCACTCATATTTCCGGCTACATGACATCCAACTCATTGCCAGCAGCTCAGTTTAACAACAGTCCGCTGAAGCTGTACTTAAAGAAAGCACATTAATTGTCATGTAGCAAAGCCAGTGAGACTCGGCTGCACACTGAAAGGAAGCCGATTTGTCATGCTGGCATGAAGAGGGGAATAAGACCTCGGTTCTGAAAAGGTAAATCTTATTAGGGAGGAGGTCACAGACAGGTGGGACAACTGCAGATCTGCAAGGAGAGATGAGAGAACCAGACCATAATAGTCCATTTTAACATCTGTCTGCTTGTTTGAACAGAGAAGCAGCTGCTGATTAGAGCTGTAATTGATCCCTCATAATGTCTGTGAGCAGCGGCAGCATTGTGCAGTCGGGCAGCAGCAATTGGGTAAAAATTCACATGAAGTCTCTGCTGGATTCTATTTGTATTCTTTAAAACAGCTAGATGCTGAAGTCCAAACAACAAGCGGCTGCAGGCTTTTTCTCCAGCGTGCGCTCACGAACCACCACTAAGTGGACGTATTAATCATGGCAGCGTACCACTCTGGGGGAGGTTATAGTTTAATGCATCCGGACTCAAACACAGGACTTTCTGAAACATTTAGAGGAAATAAGATTTTACCCATGTCACACATTCTACTGGCATTTACATTTTCCCCTTAATTACTATTTTGATTGACAGTGATTAATTATTTCCTGTTTGTATCTGTATCATGTCATTTTTTTTTCCAAGATGGCGCAAGCTCTGCTGCGACAGCACAGCCTGTACACATTGTAATCGCCCTTTTTTTCTTATGTCTGTCTAGTCTGCGTGAAAGAACCTCAACAATGACAAAGGTTAACCTTTTTTTTGTAATCTGCATCATTGGGATGCTTATTCTAACGTGCAACAGTCTTGTGGTGAACTACAAGCCACTCACCTATAGTCGCGCTGAGCTTCTAGCACTACGGAGCTCCCTACCATGTACCATCGGGCCTGCGGTGGATCTACCGACAGAGCTGCGACTGAGGAAAAGAGGCAGGCGAGGAGAAATCCGTTACCGGTTACGAAGACACCCTTTTAAACCACCATCGCCTTCTATCATCCTTGCAAATGTCCGATCTCTTCATAACAAAATGGATCTGCTACATGTCCGGAGCCGGCTGGAGTGGACCTTCAGGGACATCTGCATCACCAGGCAAGCATTCCATGGTGAACTCACTAACTGGTCGCAAACCCAAGCTTTCCAGAACTATTACAACTCAGTTGGGAAGTAATCTCAATTCTTTTTTCAATCGGTTTGACAATGCTGACTGTACTAGCGAGTGCCTTGCAGAGCTTAGTTGTCTGCCTCCACCTGACCCTGAAGACCCTGTGCCCTTTTCAGAGAAGGACGTACGGTATCAGTTTCAAAGATGCAAGCCAGGCAAAGCCCCAGGACCAGACTGAATCTCAGGGAAGGTGCTAAAAACCTGTGCTAAAGAATTGGCTCCTGTAATGCACTCACTATACACAGAAGTATACAACACCTGCAAAATCCCAGTCATGTGGAAAAAC
>JBAMHV010048987.1:0-10861 GCA_037177535.1 Pseudomugil gertrudae | reverse complement strand
TATATATATATATGTGTGTGTGTGTGTGTGTGTGTGTGTGTGTGTGTGTGTGTGTATTAGAGCCATAATTTTTCATTTTTTACATTTTATTACATTTGTTGTCACCTTTTCTGTCCATGTAGGCACATCAAACGGAACTTCACTTAGATTATTTAAATCTCCTTTACATCAAAGTAATGATTAAAATTTAATGATGATGTTTAATGATGATGCTATGTGCTAACTGGGTTCCAGATGCCAAACGAAGTGCAGATTTGTGAGGGGAATTCAAAGAAGCTTCTGAATTTGGACAGTGTTTGGCATCCCACTTTATGCAGCTATATAATCTTTACTTTGAAGTGCACAGACCCAGGACATGGTCATTGGCTAGGTAGATTGATTTTTTTATCATTTTTGTTTATTCAGCTAAAGTAAGAAGTGCATAAAGCCACTTTGTAAAATTAGGGATCACTAACTCTGCTCCTCAAGGAGCCTGCAGGTGTTGGGTGAGTCCCTGCAGTGACACAGCTGATTCGCTGGATCTTTAACAGAGTTGTGCAGATTTAAATTAGGTGTTGCAGTAGGAAAAAATACCTGCAGGACCTTGAGGACCGAAGCTAGTAATCCCTGAAGTAAATGTTAGTTGAATGTTTGGCTTACACACAATATCACATGAATTAATTTTACATTCTCAACAACATTGTATAAGAAAAAAAAAAGTAATCAATACATCAATAATCGATCACTGCAGCTGTGCAGTGTAAAAACATGAAGCTACAAACAATATAAATTAAATGTGGTGGTATAAAACAATGTCCAGATTACATGACAATTTCATTTTAGATGAATGAATTAAAAGTAAAAAAAAACAAACTTCTATTGGAATCATTTAAACAAGCATGAAAATAAATAGTCCTGATGCCCCTGTTAAAGCTTCAACAAATACCCACACAGGCTAACCCATCACACCCAATCAGCTTGTGTTAAGGACCATCAATCCTCCAGGCAGCAGCAACCAAAGTTCCTCCTTCAATGCTTAGACTGAACAGATAATAAATAACATAAGAAAAGATGCAGATCTCCAGCATACGCAACCTTTTCCATCTCAGAGAAAAAAATCTTTGCAATGTGTTACTGAAATGATTTGATCAAATAACTTATCCCTTTTTTCTAATAACTACAATTTCTGGGCCTAACTGAACATTAGTTTGGGTTTTACAGACATTTCCTAGATAAGAAGCTACCACGTGTAAGGCCAAAATACAAGCCACATCCAAACAACCTCATACAGGAATGTCTCCATTACTGGATAATGATTTGAATTAGTGCTTTTTGAATGCTCCTTTTCTACTGCCTGCAATGTTGAAGCTATAAATAGTATGCATATGATGAACCTTTTTTTACTTGAAAGAAAAAAAGATTTTCATTAAAAGAGCTTTTGTCTAACACCCCCGTGACTTCTGTCCTTTTTCATCTTTACGTGATTAGCTTATAGAGGGATGGTGACAGACTAAGGCAACAAAGACTGTTTTTCATTATGAAGTTAGCTCATTTTCAAATGCTGGTATCGGCCATACACAGCAACACAAAGTTAAAAAAGAGGATTTTTTATACTAAATAACAATGAAAGGACAACAGCAGTGGTTCCTGCTCTCTTTAGAGGGACCTTGACCCCTAAGGGGTTCTCAAAGAGCACAGGGGGTCCAAAGACTTTTGCTGATTTCAGAGTAAGGTTACATTATGTTTTTTTTCCCTAAATCCAGAAATAATCATTTTTATTTAAAGTATTCTGCTTTAAGTGAAATAGTAACTGTTACGCAAGTAACTTATTGCCCACACCTGATGCTCATCTTTGCTCCTGGTGGCCAGCCCAACGACTGGCTGACGCAGACACACCTCCGTTTTTGCTCCCTCGATTGGTTCCAGAGGGACCAATCACCACTCCCACCGGCATCTACCCCAGAAATAAAGGCTGCCGTCTCCGTTCCATTGAGGAGCAACTGTTGACAGCCAGTCTGCTCCTGGTTTGTGAATTCGAGCGCTGCTTTGGTCGTTAGAGTAGCCTAGCTAACTGGTTTTGGAGAGCATACCTTTTTAGGGTACATTTGTGCTGGGCTAGATTATCATTTTTATTGTTTAGTTTATTGGAGCTGCTCCTTCTTGTGGTAATCTACTTTGGTCTTTGGTTTTTGTTTTCTTATCACTTATATCGCCCGGTTGGGTTGGTTTTATTTCGCCCGGTTGGTTTGTTTTCATTTTTATTTGAGCAGCATCGCTAAACCAAGCTTTGCTCTAGTGGTTTCGTGTTTTCGTTTAGTATGTACAATAAACATTGACTACCTTTTTTTAAAATCTGGTTGACGCCACGTCTTTTTGTTACGCCCTTTATCATACCCCAACCTGGGTCGGAACAGTAACTCAGAATTGAGGTTTACATGGAAAGACATTTCTCTCCTCATTCCGTCTTAGATCTGCGGGTTGGGGAGGGTTCTGATTGGACAGAGGGCGTGATGCACTTACATGTACTGGAATGAAACACACTATTTCCTGTTTCTTGTTGTTTTGGCTACGTGGGACGTGGGAAACAACAAAAACAGTTTTGCTTCAGGTTTGATCATATTTTTGAAGTAGCTCAACATGACATACTCCTTCACTTTGTTCAGCAGTTGAGGAGGAGTAGGAATACAGACTAATGAGGACGAAGGGCAGCCGACTGTGTGTGTGTCATGACAAAGTAACAAGCAGGCTCAGAACAACGATAACATGATAGAAGAATTAATTAGTTCAGATTAAGACGTTTAATTCTGAATTGTAACTTTGATTCAGATTCACTTCGTCATTTTCATATCTTTTCAGCTGGATGAAGTTTTATTTGGAATTAAAGAGGAATTAAAATGTTCATATAAACATGGCCAATATTATAAAAGGGCTGTTGGAAGATTTATTTGTGTTCTCAAGTTGTGGATACATTTTTGTGAATTGTTGCCATGTGATGTTTCGTGTGGTTCTCCCACTATGAGACGCAAGTTTCTTTAGTCAGGGACATATCATCGCATGATCACATTCATTTTGAATTATCCCACCTAAAGTTCACTTCTTCCCTCTTTTTTCTGTGATATGGAGGTTAGCCGAGATGTTACCTGTAAGAGGAGGAAGTATTTCTCCCATGTTAAATAAATATGCCAGAGAGCCGTAAAAGGAATATTGTCTTCGTCATATTTCCTTTGAGTTCAATGCTGGTGATGCTGCAATGCTCAACAAGGGCCTTTTCACCCAATGGGTGCCATTTCCGTCCTTAGGAAATTTTATGAACATGCAAATTAAATGTGAAATCCATTTTCTTACTAAGATAATAAGATATCTAATCCTAAACTTAAGCTATGTGTTGGAAAAATTAATAAAACTTACCATAAACGCGTTAAACACGATATTTTCTGCCTGTCCCTCGCTCTGTAACATCATACTTCGGAATAAAATTTGATGAATAGAATTGGTATATTTTTAAAGTACTTTTATATAACATAACAGCTGACCAAAGTGATATACAAAAAACTAGTGTGCTAGTGTTGAGCCGCTGCTCCAAAAATATCATCAAACTCAAAGCAAAGTAATAGTTTTTATGTTGTCTTTATGGGAACAAGTGAACTTCTTATACAAAACCATGATGCACTAGTAAAAATGCTTGTGGGAAAAGCTGCAAGTACAGAGGATTGATGCAAATACAGAAATGTTATGCAAAAAATAAATACATCGCAGGGCTGCGTGAACCAAAACGACGACAACCTCACACTCATGGAACGTTTCAGAAACATGAAATGTCATATCGGGAAAAAAAAAGGCAGTCACCATTGGTTAAGAAACTAGTACAGTAATACAATTTGAACTAATTAGACATTTTTACATATTAACAACAATAAAATTAATACAAATGGAAAAATAACAAAACATTAACACCAACTTTTGCTGACAGTCTGTGTTCCTTTTAGAACCAAGCTTAAGGCCTTCCTTTTTAACAAATCCTATAATTAGGGATAGTCTAATCATCCATTAGTTATGCAGCCATAGGGCCATCCTTTGACCCACTTTACGACAAACTCTTTACATTTCTCTGCTATTTTTCTCCCATGTGTAAACATATGATAGTACTGGCATCATTATTTATCCTCTTTCTGCAGGTCTTCCTGGATAAAAGCTGCAGTGTGTGTTATTCTGTCTTTCCTGTCCTCTCCATCCAGCCAGTCCAGGTGGATGGCTGCCCTCCCTGATCCGGGTTCTGCCGGAGGTTCTGCTTCCTGTTAAAAGGGAGTTTTCCTTCCCAATGTCGCCTCATGCAGGTCAGACTGGGAACTGGATCCAAGTCAAGATTCTGTTGGTTTCTCTTTGCCTATTTCATTTGAATTGGCTCAAATTGATGTGTCTGTAAAAGATCCTGAATTGACATTGTTGTGAAGTGGCGCTATACAAATTAAACTAAATTGAATTTAATTAAATCAGCAACGTTGACCCTTAAACAAAAATTACAGAACTCGAGATAAAAAAGCCACATTGGGGCTTTTCTTTTTCTTTATCAAAAAGAAGAAAAAACAGCTGCCTGGAACATTCGTTTGAAGATAAATGTTTAGTAGTTAGCATTGATAATTTTTGTTAGAAGTAAAGCTGAATGTGCACAGTTTAGGTGTGCAGGTGCTGATGCAACTACAACTGGGTAGTATAGCATCCATTACCTAATTATAAGATCACAAAGAAATAAAAGTAGACATCTTAAGGAAAACGCAGTAAAACAGAATCCGGCATCGCCAGCAGTTCCTGGCTTCAACAGATTACAGTCATAAATATGTCCCTGAGTATATTAACTGCTGCTCTTCCACAAATGGAGAGAAACTGTGATGTACTGGGCAGCAACTGTGTGTGTGTGTGTGTGTGTGTGTGGGTGGGTGGGTGTGAAGATGGAAGATACAAAATATGAGTCAATGTTTCCAAAGGGTTAGTTATGTTAGTTATTATATCTTTTCTACTAAATCTTTTTCAAATATAACATAAGAGAAACTTTGCTGTTGCATCTGCTCCCATTAAACCTCAGCCACTCTTAAAGGTCCAAAAAGATTTCAGATTTACTGACATCTAGTGGTCAGTAACTATGCCTGTTTTGTGGCAAACACAGTTATGAAGGGACAAGTAGAGCCAATAGCCAGAGGTGCAGCGATTACTTCAGTACCAGGAACACTGAATGCAAAAGTACCGTTCTGATTCGAATCAGAGAAAGTCTGCTTCGTTAGGATTACTAGGACTGTGGTAGTCATTCTCAATCCAATCAAAGAAATGGTATCGCTCTGCGTACTAACACAGGTCTCAGTTCATTTCCAGCTGACCAAATACAGGAAGTGGACAACAAAACATAGTGCATTGTGAGTTCAGCACATGGTACCACAGGTAGACACAATCAAAACGTACACCGTGTGGGTATATTGTGGACAGAAGAAATACCCAATGGGGGAAGACATTGGTCAAAGTTCACTATGATCAGCTTTATATTTCCATACTTCTGGTGGAGAGTGAAACACATTTTTTAAAAGGTCTGATTTGTTAGAGAAGTGCAGCGGGCACGCAATGTTGGTCCTGAAGACAGTACCCCCTCCAACTGAACTGAGTCTAGATCTGCAGACTATCCTGATGTCAATGCCTCAGAAGTTTTCACTTCACCCAGTTATTTGTCCACTCAGAGACTTTGAAGAAAGTGACAACACAGGTATGGCAGCTGCCAGCGAGTAGACATGAATCGCTCATTCTGAGAATAAAGCGAAATACTTATTTTAGGGATTCGGTACCAAAATAAACAATTATTTAATGATAGATTACATCTTTATGTCACTGACCTTTGATTTTGTTCCTTCATCTGTTAAATCCTGTGTGACCCAAAAGGTGCAACTTTTCCTGTCTTTTTCTACATTTCTCACATTTGAAACTGACTCATTACAAAAGCAAGACAATGGAAATAGTCCCTCTGGGGACAAGCAAGAAGACACATTAATAACCAAAAGAGAGGAGAGAGAGTCTGAGAGACAATGTAGTGAACACTGTTTTTCCTCTCAGACTGCATGTATCCAGAAATGAAAAAATCATGGAAGCCTTGGTTTGTATCTGCTTCTTATCATGTCGCCAGCCTCCTGCTCTGCTTCTGATGCTGCTACAAACGCTATGACAGCAGCAGAATGAGAGAGGGCCTGTAGCATCAAGGCCAATCCTACAAGTTTACTGATTATTTACTAAGCTCCTGTGAATATTCAAGGCCGATCTCCAGTTCCCCCTCTCTCTCTCTCCCACCCACTGAGGGGATGGGGGGGGGTCGAAATGTCTCAGAAATTGGAAAGAATGGGAGAGATGGATGTAAGAGGGGCTAATGGTGGGAAGCACAAATGAATGGTAGAAAGATGATCCAGATGATGAAGAAGAGCATCTTTAGAAATCTTTCAGAGTAAATGCAGAAAAACATTTTTCAGTGTGGTAAATAAATGAAAGAAAAATGTGAATCATTCATGCAGACAGATGAAGATCCTCAGAGGAAGAGCTGCTTTTAGCATCAGGTGAAGAGCAATTGCTCCCTCTAGTGGATTCTCATCAACCACCACTGCTGGGGATCAAGAGAAACAATGCACAGCACGTGTTGGAGGAGAAACATCGAGATCATCATTGGTTTGGTTTTAGTACATTGCATTCGGCTCCAGATGTCATCTGATTGCTCTCTGGCAAGGTGAACACCCCACCCCCCACTCCCTCTCTCTCTCTCTCTCTCTCTCTCTCTCTCTCTCTCTCTCTCTCTCTCTCTCTTTATTGCAGTGCCCTGTGATTTGCTGAGAGGGTGTTGGATGCTGTTGCCATGGTATTGGGGGACCACTCTGCACAATGTGACATCAACAGCAAGTGGCAGAATAATATACAGCACTATAAGCAATCATTTCTTCATATATTATGAGGCAAACGGAGAATAGGTGCAGGGTTTTACTTAAAACAAAACCAAACATAAATAAAAACGAAGTATCGAACTAAACAGATTTCAAACATTTCTGCTCTTTACAACCCTGGATTGCCAGAAGAGGGCACTGTCCACTTGTTTTACCCTTCATCATTTTGTAATGGGTTATTCTCTACATAGCTTTTTAAAGATTGACAATAATTATACGATGCTTTATCGAGGTAGCTTGTGTTTTAAATATTAGAATATGACTGATACCACAGCATTTGCTTAGGTTCACTGTAAAATGTCGGTGTGTCCTTCACACTGATTGCAGTGAGCTGTGTGACTGGAAACCATTGTGCTCATGGCCACATCATTTCCCATGGGATACCCTTTACATACCAACACTGTCTTCAAGGATGCAAATTAGACAATAGCTCTTCAGGTTTTAACTATTTTCACACTAAAGCTAAAACATGAACTGGTTGTGAAATACTCTCTATTAAATGTAAGTGGTAATCTTAGATATTTTTCATAAAAAAAAGTTAATTATAAAGTGGTGACTGAAAGGAAATGAAGTATATTCTCTGATATCTTTCCTAGTGAACAGCGCCGACCTCCATTCTCAGTTCAGGTGTTACTACAGAGATTTGAAAATGTGCAGGTATCCACATTTAAATGAACCTGTAGCTCCTTACAAGTTACAGTAATAAATATGTAAAATATTGTATAATTCAGCTCCAGACATCTGTTATCAATTATTTAAAGATTTTATAGATCATCAGTGGTTTGTAAGGTGTGATGCATATGCAGTAAATGTTAAAATATGACTGAAACTGCATCATTTGTCCTTATCACTGAATTTTGATTTGTTCAGATGTGACCTATAAATAAAGTTTGATTTAAATGCAAATATCTTACAATAGTGCTTTAAAAACAACAACGCTGCTGACCAAAGTGCTGTACAACAACAAACATAACACAAAAACACATATAAAACAGCTGGAAAAACTCATTCCTGCCTACAAGCAACAACATTTAAAAACAGCCATCTTGGTAAAAGCTTGTGGTGCTTCGCAATAAAAACTATGTAAAATGATTAGCTTATTGTATTAATATTCTACTTGTCTAACCTATCTAAGATCAAACATGACACCTGGAGTAAAACTATAGTCTACATCTGCAATGTATGACATTATCAAAAGATTTAGAGGCTCAGGAGGAATCTCTGTATGCATGGGACAAGGTGATAGGTCAAGACTGGATGCAGGGGATCTCGGGGTCTTCAGGCAGCACCTCATCAAAAAAACATCATTCTCTGTTTGAAATCAAGAAATCTGTCTGTGAACACAGTTCATCCTGAAATACACAAATACAAAGAAGGAGCCATAAACATGATCCTGAAACACTGCCATCTTTCCAAAGCTCATCCAAAATATTCTGAGGCAAAATTGTTCTGTAATCAGACAGGTGGAAATGTGAAATTGTTATCAGAGGACAGTAGAAAAGCTGCATCTCTGATGGGATGTGGTTGCATCAGTGCCGATGACGTGTGCAGCCAACAGTCCGTAGTTTTTGTACTGTAAGCTGTTTTAACTGTAAAACATAAAGAATGAACGGTTTCTGAGGGTAATCAGATTAGTCTTATTATTGCTCCCATTGTGTGTTTCCAATAGGTCCTTATCACAGTACTCATTACAAGGACACACATGCTACTGTTACACCTCACAGACTTCAAGGTCAATGTGTAGAAAAACCTATTTATTCTCTCCAACAAAGGCAGACAGAGTGTACAGACTTTTCTCTTCCACATGCACCAGGCACCAGCCTCAGCCATCGCTCAACCAACAACTCTCTTTTTCTGGCAGTTTATAGCTCCAAACTGTATACTCTGCCCCCTAGGGGTGAAAACAATAAACTACATAGCACAATTATAAAATAAGAAAATCTCTGAGTAAATGGAGCAAACAGGAATATTTCCCAATAGGTGCTACACTACACACATGCTACATCAGTCCACTGAGCCAGATATGATTCAGACTGGTTCATATTTGAAATTTATTGTTTATCATGTGTGACCCATACTGTTTATTGCATTCTTACAGAGCTTATTTAGCCATACAGTCTCCACCTAAAACAACCATTCATAGCATAACATTTCTTAATAAAAAATTGCTGCGACTAGATTGGGGCGACCGTGGCGCATGTAGTAGAGCGGGTTATTTCCTAAGAAGTTAGTGGTTCAAATACCGGCTCTAGCATCCACATGTCAAAGTGTACTTGAGCAAGACACTGAACCCCCAGTTGCTCCCGGTGCTGCGTCACCGGTGTGTGAATGTGTGCGTGCTTGTGTGAGCGAATGGGTGAATGTGTCGAATAGTGTTAAAGCGCTTTGAGTGCACCGATGTGTAGAAAAGCGCTATACAAGTACAAGACCATTTACCATAACTATCAACCCACTTATGGAGGATTTTACATCTTCTACCTTCTAAGGCATCTTGTCGACTCAAATTACTTTAATAAGGGATTTTGTTGCACAGGATCATGTTTGCTGGTCTAAACAAGTGGTCCGAAGAAATGATCAAAGAATTACATGGGAAGGAGAGGTGAGATAGGCTGTAGGTTTAAAACATCTCATGCTCAGAAGCTGATAGGATTAGGCAGAGACCTATGTGCCCTCAGATTTTCAGTGAGAAGGTAAATAATGGAGATTTCTGTTCAAGTTTATGTTCAAACTGTTATATTGAGGGGCTAAATGGAGTGGGCAGACTGGACCCAGATGCAGGTAGGCTGAGGAATGCAAAAGACGGACTTTTAATAAAGTTCTCAAAACTAACAACAGGTCAGACTAATGCAAAACCTGTGTCCAGAACTGAAAACCAGGACTTAAATACTAACAGAACCAAACAAGACACTGGTTAACCTAATAATCTATCCCAGCAGCACAAATAACAGGATGAAACGTATAGGTCCAAATTCCAGGTCACGATCAAAGAACCTGTAGAATAGCATCCTCCTTCAGAGAAGCCCCAAGTCATAAATCCATAAGCCTCATGTGTTTCTGAAATGAAAAATAAGCCATCAAACTCTCACAGCTCCAACCCTAAGGCTAGCAACTCGTTCTTAGCATAGCAGTACCAGCAAACAAGAAATTCCACATGGCCTCCATTCAGTTTTATTACTGGGCCTCAATGACAACAGTCTGTATTGTGTTTAAGAGTAAAACAATGATGTCAGGTGTGCTGTAGTGAAATCTGATGTCCTACAGAACATAATAATCAGAAATTAGAGCTTCAACTCCAACTCCCCCCCAGAAATAAAGGTAATGAAACAGCATTAAATTCATGACCAAGCAGTTATTCCTTACTAATCACCATGCACCATCCTTTGTACAGAGAAAATGAGTCAACATTTACATTAAATGTCACCAAAGATCTTGAAAAATCCTACACTGCATCATTTCTGTGTATAGACAATATAAAATGTCCCATATAACAGTTTGCTTGTTATGCATCATTTTATCATTAAAAGCAAAACCAGTGCTTTGCAAAACAATACATTTCTGACGAGAAGTATTCCAGTGTGTCTGTGTAAATGTGAAGCATCAACCTGCTGTTTACTGGCACAAGTGAATGTTGCTATGTTCAGTCTGTTAGAAATCAATGCCCATCCATCCATCCATTTTCTACCGCTTATCCGAGGTTGGGTCACGGGGGCAGCAGCCTAAGGAGGGAAGCCCAGACTTCCCTCTCCCCAGCCAGCGTGTCCTGGGTCTACCACGGGGCCTCCTCCCACAGGGACATGCCTGGAACACCTCACCAGGGAGGCGTCCAGGAGGCATCCTAACCAGATCCCCGAGCCACCTCATCTGGCTCCTCTCCATGTGGAGGAGCAGCGGCTCTACTCTGAGTCCCTCCCGGATGGCCGAGC
>JBAMHV010048670.1:0-10875 GCA_037177535.1 Pseudomugil gertrudae | reverse complement strand
CATGCCGGCAGGCCTGCCAGTAAGGAGTTGCAGTAGTCAATGTGTGAGATGACTAAAGCCTGGACCAAAAGCTGTGTCGTGTATTTTGTCAGAAAGGGTCTGATCCTTAAAGAGAATAAGAAAAACATAAAACACACAAGACAAATGAACATAAACTGAAACTGTAATGATTTGCTGATCAGATGGGATTTCTCTCTTAAAGAAATGCTACTGTGTGACTGGTTAAACATAAATTAAATAAACTGTGAGGTTTATTAAATAATATCTAAGTGGAATGGGAAATCAGATCTCTGGATCTGAAAGGCAGAAATGGATCATGAGGTAAGGACTGAGGCCTGTAGAGGAAAGATTATGACTCACCAAACCATCATCATGAGAGGAAGCTGGGTTTTTCAGGAGGGGTTCTTCCAGAGCTGATGATCCTGTTGAGGCTACGACCTGTGGACTGGACTGGGTTCAGATCTGTGTTGTAGACACTCAAATTGGTGGGTTTATCCGTTCTGGCACTCAAAAGGGTCCGATGGAGATGTCCGTCACTGTAGTGTTCATCAGCAGGCTCCAGGCTCTACCCCCAGCAGGATCGATGGTGTGGTCATGGCGATCAAGTCTACGTCCAAGGCCAAAGTCCATAAAAGTGTCTAAAGAGGTTGCTTGCATGTGGAGAAAAACTGAAGATGTGGGAAAATCTAAACTCACGCTGGAGGATCAAAACTTAGTTGCAGTAAAGACAAAACAAAAATTCATCATCTGGATTGCTCAGACTGAACCATGGTAAATGGTCTTGTACTTGTATAGCGCTTTTCTACGCATCAGTGCACTCAAAGAGCTTATCCGTGGCTAGCTTTTGTTTTTGGTCCATCCTCTAACTGCATCTGATCTGGAACCGAGCTAAACCGAAACTCGCCTCATCTGAATCTCGACTAGACTTAGACTGAGGACCCAGCGTGTGGTCTGGTTTGTCCTGCATGTCCTTTGAAATGGAGATGGCTAGTGAGGGGGTTTTCTGCCTTGGTCTCCGGTGGGGAGAGACTATCAGTTCAGTTCACAAGTCATCAGTTACAGAAGTGTTGCTTAGGTGAAGGCTCCTCTGTTGTCGCTCTGTTATCTTGGAGTCATAAATTCCACAACCAAATGGTTTGTTTCAATGTATGTTTGGGGTTGAGTCTGCTACAGCAGTAAGGTACCTGCAGCAAACCTTTTCTTTCTCCACATGGTGAATCCTGCATGTAATGGGTCTGTTCTCTGTATGAGCTTATGTGCTTTTCAAATCAACCTTCACTAGATTTAAGTAAAAACCTTGTTTTATTCAGGTGTCATTTGTTAAGTCTCACCAAAACAGACAGACAGAGGCTTGCACTTTCAGCTCACCATGTTTCCTCCATCATTAAGACTACCTACATACTTCCAACAGATTCTGGAAGATGAGTGGTAGGACCACTGCGGGACATCCTGATATTTAAGCAATATTGCAGGATTTATTGTGTGAGGGAGGAACGTGGGCAAAGTAGGAACGCACTTAATGTGTTATAAATGTAGTCATTTATTAAGTAATGCATACCGTTCTGCTGAAAACAACTCTGTAAAAACACAAACTACAAGTTCATCATTTCCGTTTAAAAGGAAAATGGTGTTATAGCAGCTGTAAGTTTCAATACTTTTCCTCTGAACTGTCACAAGTTGTGATCAGGAGGAGACTGAACCAAAGAGTCAGTCTGCTGCTTTCATAAACTGCCATTATATGAAGGAAATATCATGAACTAGACCAGTGTTTCTCAAACCTGGTCCTTAAGTACTCCTGCCCTGCATGTCTTAGAGGCAACCCTATTTGCATGCATGGTGCATGGTGGAGCAGTGGTTAGTGCTGTGGCCTCACAGCTAGAAGGTCGCTGGTTTGAGCCCAGGCTGGGGCGGGTTGTCCAGTGGTCTTTATGTGTGGAGGTTGCATGTTCTCTCCATGTATGCGTGGGTTCTCTTCAGGTTCTCTGGCTTCCTCCCACCCACAACACATGCATGTTAGGTTATAATAGCTATGGTTGCAATGTCTGCTTATCATGTGTAAGTCACTTTGGGTAAAAGCGTCTGTCACATGAATGTATAGTATATATATGACTATATATATTTATATTTACTTTAACACACCTGAATGGAATAAGCTTCACGCTTCACATCAGTGGTCCCTTCACATGCTTCCCATTGGCTGCACTCACTCTTCATACTGGTCTTTGACCATTTCCTTCACATAAACCAGCAGCTTTATGATTGACCAATGATGGATCAAATGTGCCATTTTATATACTTAGTAAGTAAAACTAAAATAACAGTTCATTATGCATGCTCCACAGACTGACGCCTGCAAACCAGCATGATCATCAGTTTTACTGTACCGTGTGTGTGTGTGGGTTTCTGCTTTCTTCTCATCAGGATACAAATGAGTTGAAACCGCGAGGCTAAACAGTGCAGGGACTTCATGTTTCCTCACATCGTGGAGGAAAGAATCGTTTAGTACACCTGACTGTAGAGAGTGAGGGAATTATTTTCACTCCACCCACTTTGCCAGCCTGAGATGGGGCGATTAGAAGCAGTGGAAGTGGCAGCTGCAGGCTGATCGGTTGCAAACAGTTGCCTCATCTTTCTTTCTTGGTTTCTATGAAGGGAAAATAGTTTTCTTCATATTGCTGTTCTAAGATGACGGTCGGTTCCTGGAAACCTTGAAGATCTTACTAAAGCATACCGATGAAAAGAGTTGCTGTTGACAAGTACGTTGATTTTTTTTCTTGCAACATTTTGCTCATCAGGCAACTGATGTGTTTGTTGTGTTGAGTATCCAGTAAATTTCTGGAGCCCAGGAAGAGCTCCCATCCCAGCCTCATTCCTAGGTTAGTGAACACTAGAGCACAAGTTAACATCAACTCCCCCCAGAGATTGGGTACCATGTCCCAGTAACAAAAGAGATGGATGAGATGGTTAAAGTAAGAGCCTGTCTATTCCAACCAGCGAGTATAAGTGATGTGCCGCCACAAAGTCTTCTATAAATAAATATGATCCCTATTGAAACCAGTGAGCTGATACACAGTACAGCAACAGTGATCCTGGAGATGCTTAGCAAACATAATATCAATATGAACAGCAAGAAAGAGGCACAGTGGAAAAGTTAGGTTGCCAAAATAAAGACAACTTGAAGGGAAGTTGGTCATCTGGCAGAACTCCAGAAAGGTATAACCTCAAAAGGGTTCTCAGAAGGTACAACAAGGTGCTCATATCTGAGGCTCTGGAAACTACCAAAGACTGAACAATGGCTGCATGACTGAGGAGATACACGGAATAGTGTCCAGACAAATATACCTGCTGTTCTTTCAGTGCCAGAGCAGCACCACACGAGCTAGCCGGAGATGGAACAATACTGGAAATGCAATCTGGAAATGCAAAAGAACTAAGGGCAAACCACTGATCCCTCCCTGAGAAAGGGCCAGATACCATCACAGTCTGGTTGGTCCCTTTATTCCTTCATTTTAAAACAAAGTAAACAGACCTTCCAATGGTACAAGACTTGGTTCCAGGAATGATTGTTACAGCAAAAATAAACCACCAAACACTCATGTACTCAACTAATCTACTACTCTGTCATGTGCAGAATAAACTAGAACGGCACTGGGAGAGCGCAGACCTGCACCAAGCTTAGTAACTTTCTGATGGATTTGCTGTAAGTGGCCCTAAGAATCCTTTAAAAACATTCCTGGATCCTAACGGTGATTCTCCAAACCCTAATCATTTGTTTCTTGTCCCATTTTGAAACTTTCTTGTAAGTTCTATGAAAATCGGCCCATAACCACTGCAGCCTTCTCCAGCACGTCCCATAAACTCCCAATTGGGTTAAAGTCTGGACTCTGTGGTGCCAGTCCATACGTGAACAGGATGTCTCATGCTCCCTGAACCAGTCTTTCACAATAAGAGCCCGATGGATTCCGGCATTGTCATCTTGGAATACAGCTTTTCCATGGAGGAAGAAAACATCCATTAATGGAATAACCAGCTCATTCAGGATGTTCAGGTACCAGCTGATCTCATTCTTTGTGTGCATACTGTTGCTGAACCGAGACCTGACCACCTGTAGCCCCCCACATCATAACACCGCCCACACAGGCTGGTACAGCAGCACTAGGCATGATGCTGCATCCCTTCATCTGCCTTTCTTCCTACCTAGATGGCCCATCACTCTGGAAAATAGTGAAACCTGGTCGAATCAGACCACAGGACCTTCCTATATCACTCCAGAGTATAATTTTTATGCTAACTAGCAAGCTGAAGCCTTTTTTTCCCCAGTTAGCCGCTGATTAGTGGTTCAATCCCGTGAGTTTTCACTAAACACAGACCTGAGTTCTACTGCTGTTTTTCTTCCATTTGAGATTACAAACCATTTAAGTGATCACTGATAACCTTTATTCAGGATGTTTTTCCAGCCAATTAAATTCAACTTAACTGTATTTGTATAGCACCACTTCATTACAATGTCATCTCAGGGTGCTTCACACATTTCATCAAAAATAGCCTAGCTAAATCGAATCTTGACTTGGATCCAGTCCCCATCCTGAGCTGCATGAGGCGACGGTGGGAAGGAAAACTCCCCTTTAACAGGAAGCAGAACTCGGCTCAGAGAGGGCCGCCATCCACCTGCACTGGCTGGAAAGACAGAATAACACACTGCAGCTTTTATCCACCAAGACCTGCAGAAAGAGGAAATAGGTTCATGATGTCACATAATAATACATGGCAAATAAGGAGCAGAGAAAGGAAAAGGAAGTGCTCAGTGCATTATGGGATGTCCCCATGACAGCATAACTAATTGGTGGCTTTTTTGTTAGATTTGTTATTTCTTCCTGGAAGACGATGGGTCTCCACTGTGCTTCCAGTTTGTAAAAATGTGTTGGACAGTTCTGAACCCAAACAACCAGTAATATAATCCCCAGATGTGTGCAGGAGACCACACTGCTGCTTTACCATCTGTGTCAGCGGGATGTTTATCTGTGAGTGTGTTCATGATGCATTTAAGCGAGCAGTTGAAGCAGCCTGCTGCGTTGCTTTCTGGTTTAACTGAGCAGAGAAGGAGAAGCAAACAGCAGAGCTAAGAGAGCTAGGTGAAGCTGCAGTTGCTGGTGAGGAGCAGGACATGGCTTTAGAGGATGCACTAAAAATAGATCCGTCAGCATCCGATGCTGTGTGATATGAGTTTTAGTGGAACTAGATGGATTTCACTTGTCACATATTAAAGAAAAGCTGTTACTGATACAATACTTTAAAGTATCCAAGACCTTTCTGTCTGATAAGTTCCCAAAGTTTTTATTGATTAAACTTTATTTCCAGTGAAAACATTGTTTGCTGAAACATTAGTGACGGTGCAGCGCTGATGATGGAACTGTTTAACTTCATCAGTGTGTTTATCGGGTTGTAAATGATGTGATGGCAGCTTTTTTATACTGAGTGCCCGAAGCTTTTCTTAACAGATCTATATGAAGTTATTCAGCTTATTTTACTGCAGAAAACATTTGGTGGGTCCTGCTGAACCAAACATACTGTTATTACCATCAGTAATATTAATACATGAGTTTTAACTGTTGACAGAGGAGAGGAAGTTTTACATGCTTATACACGACGATAGCTCACACATGTGTAAACTTATACTTTGCAAATGTGAGTGTATGCATGAGCTGGGGTGGCCTGAATGAGCACATGAAAGATACCTGTCGTGCATGTACCAGTAGCCTGTCTTCCATTGTCCTAGTATTCGGTGGGTCTGTGTGAATCTGTTTGTAGCTGGCACCCAGTTTGCTCTTCTGCTGCTGCAGAAGTTGGACCTGCTGTGAGTTCAGAGCTGAGGTTCTGCACATGTTGGTTAGTGCTTTTGTGTCCTCCTGTTACCTTTCTTTCACCTCCAACCAGTCTGTCCATTCTCCTCTGACCTCTGACACCAGCAGGGTTTTGGTCCAGACCATTGTCTTCTGGTAGCATCCCAGTAGATCAACAGGTTCTGAAATCTCATTGATCACGTATGTACATGTAGATCCATAAGTGGCTGACGTGATTATCGACATAATATAGCGTTTCTAGAGAATGTTCCTAAGCCATGGGGTCCCTGTTGTTGCTGGTAAACAGCTCTCTGTGACTCTATGCATATAAAATATGACATATTCCATTATGAGGTAGAAGCTTTTGTTGTATCAGCACCGATTTTAAGGCCAGATTTAGTCTTGTTACAAGCCTTCAATATGTTTTCTCTCATGTTCATTACTGGTCTAAGAGCTGCTTTGGTTCATATTTGCTGGAAGTTAATGTGCACGTCTTAATGTTTTTGTTTGTATGCTTGTGTTTGTGCATTTAATGTTATGTACAGCACAAAGTTTACCTTGTACGCCTCACTCAGCACCTTTCATATTACTCTTCCTATCAAAGTGGATGCTTTTAGCCTCCCAACCACTATTCGCTCAGCTTCTTTGCTTTGTCTTTAAGTGCTTGACTGTGGACTGAATTTTTAAGCAACTTAATGTGTGCATGTGTGTATTCAGCAGCGAGAGAGTGGTGGAGATGGGCCCCTGGGGGACAGGTGGAAAGAGATGAAAGGAATAGCTGTAAAGTGAAAGAAGAGGGGGTGTTCTTAAAGCAAAGTTTATGAAAGCATATCCTGGAACATGCTGAGAACTGGGAGGGAATAGTTTGCACATCAGATACAGGAAGGTTTTTATTGTTTCATGTGCAGAGATAGTTAGCATCTCCTTTATTTCATTAGCCAGACCAGGACTTCCTCTGATTCTGCAGCGTGGAACAGCACATGCTTTCTTTCTGAGCAGAGTTTCCCTTCTGTTCCCAGTGAACAAACTGAAGGTTACTCTGACTCTTACTGGGATGCCCGCGAATTCCCACAGAGCTCTACTCTTTCAATCAGATTTTCTATTGATCCTTTGCTGAATGGACGATTGACAAGGGCGAGAGAGGTTCATTGTCATTTCAGTCTGCCCATAGTTGTGGTTTTGCGTGTATGTGTGTGTGCATATTTTATAGAGAAACCAGGGAAAGGAACCAGGAGGAGTGTGAGAGGATCCATTGTATTAACAGAGGGAGGGCTCTTTGTGTTTGTGCATGATTGTAATTCTGTTTTTGGCTTTGTGCATTGCCACTGGATGCTTTTGGATGGCTCCGTTATTAGCAACCTACAGGAAATCAGTGTGTTTGTCTTATTTTTATCCGTATCTATTTAATGCATTGATTCAGTTTGTGGTTTTAAAGGAATTGGTAAAGGTTACAGCAAACCGCTGAATCTTCGCTCTCAGTGGTGTATGTAGTGTCACTCATGTCAGAGCGATGATTCCTAATCTGTGTAAAATGTTGGACTGTCCTGAAGTTATGTCAGAAAACATAACTGATGTTTGTTGTGAGACATAACATACTGTAAAACTCCCCCCACCTCCCATTCTCAGAAATAGATTTGCAGGCTAAAGCAGTCTAACTGGCAAGAAGTAACTCTACATTTACCGATATATCGTGTAAATACTTGTATGAAAGAACATATGAAACATATATAACCTCTGGTAAAACATGCCTAGCTCCCATAAATGCATGTGAGAAACCTGTGAGACTCTTATAAATGCACATGTGAAAGCAATATGCCTCATTCCAGATTGTGAGCTTTCCAGCCCACATTGCTGTACACCTGGCTAATGACGTGGCATCCTGAAGGCCATGCACTGCCTTTTGTAGTTCAGCTCCTGTATTTGTCATTAGACTTTGACACACAGCATAGGCTGGTTTACAGTATAAAAGCTTGAAGGTGCATTAGTGCAGACAGTAATAATGATGATACAGATATCATTCAGCCGTTTATTAGCCCAGATGACATTCCCCTGACCCCGCTACGTATCCTGTAGAAGTGGATCAGAGAGTTAGAGGAGGCAGCTAAATGTTCTCCAACGCCCCTTAAAAAACCTGGTTGGGTTGGGCTTTTATTGTTTTTAATGCGAAAGAAAAACAGTTTAAGCAGTAAATTGGAAACAGGAGAGATGAAATTATCCAGTGACTTACTGGGCTTACTGGTTTTTTAAACAGACTCTTTCATATCTTCGTTCCAGCCACTTTGTGAACCTTTAACTGCACTTTGGCTCATTTTTTTCACATGCTTTAAAGCTGGTCATGCAGCTTCACAAGTTCATCCATTGTGCTGTTGCCTAGCAACCGGTGGCAATTTTCAACCTGAATGAGGTGGTTCATTATTCAGTTTATTAATAATAATTTCATTTAGTATTTTTTTTATATTTTCTTCATTTGCAGAAATTAAACCCAACTTCTTTCTTATGAGCAAGAAAGGTTTTTGGCTGCGATTCAGCAATTCTACATCTTCTTTACAAGCTTTTCTGCTCCAGACTACTGTCCTATCAGAATTCAGTATCAGTCAACCCCTCCACTTCAGTAATGAAATGATTTAGAAAAACACATGGTCTAACATGTATAGACATTCATAGAAACATATGAAACATGGCGTAACTAAGAAAATTCCTGGAAGTTGCTGGAATTGTTGTTCAATTCCTGGCTGAGTGTTGCTTGACATTATTGGATGGTTGCAACAAAAGTTCTTTACTACAGCGTGTTCATATGTGGTTATATACAGAGTTTCCAGCTGTTGGTCCTGACGGTTTTAATGTACCTTTGCCAAAACACACCTGACTCAAATGAATCATCATTATTCAGAACTGTATTGGGCGTTGGATACAATTAATGGAAGCCAGATGTGTTGCATGTACCACATAATCACAAGTAAAATCCATATAATCATGTGACATGCACATGATTATGTGATATGCACATAATCACAGGGAAAAACTGTGGAAACTTGCATAAAAACTCATATATTCACATGTAAACCAAATAAATCATATATGAACTGCTTCCAAACCCAAATTTTACATCCATCCATCCATTCTCCACCGAGGCAGCAACCTAAGGAACTTCTCACCCTATCTCTAAGGGAGATTTCGTCCGCCTTTACCCGGGATCTCATTCTTTTGGTCATGACCCACAGCTCGGGACCATAGGTGAGGGTGGGAACATAGAGCGTCCGGTAAAATCGAGAACTGAGCCAGCAGGCTGCAGACACTGCACCGACCTGACGGAGAGCTGATAACCCCCTGTGGTGGACCAGAATCCTCTCGATGCCATCCAAAAGTCATTCTCTATAATCTCACCAAACTCCTCCCATGCCCAAGTTTTTGTCTTGGCAACCAAACTAATGTGAAAACTAATTTGATCATGTAATTCCTGCAGTAAAAAGGCATCTATATAATGATATATGTGAAGCAGATCTATGACACATTAAACCGGGTGAAATTAAATGTGGAAACCAAGTTAATTCCCATGTGAAACTCAAATATCAGCTACCAAACCAATGTGAATTTTCATGTGAAAGAGTTCCCATTGAACCGTTTTAGTTTCACGTTATCACAGATGTTTCAATATGCTTCTTTTCACATGGACAATGTGTGTTTCACATGTAGAAAAAACTTAATGGGGTCACTTGTGAAATGTGTCTATTGCTGTAGAAGCTTCCAGATGGCTTAATCATGCAGCTGACCAGATGACTTTATTGGGTAAATGTCAGATAAAAGTTTCATTGGCTGGTGTTGCAGAATCACTCACTCTTCAAATGTCAGAAATTAAAGGTCAGGAAAACCTGGGTGGATAAGCTGTTTATAAACCATCACATTTTTAATGCCATCCTGGGAAAACTACACTTCCTGCCCAGTCATTTAAAGGCATTCCCAAAAGACATTGATAAGGCCGTACACGCCCAGTCCCTTATCATGAGATAGGCTGGCCACGTCTTCATTTCCTGTCCTTGGAGCAGAGGGTTCCTTCCTGTGATAGACCAATCTGCTGGGAGATAATAATCTGTTAGAAATAGAGGGAGATTACAGGAAGACAGCATCTCTGCTTACTTGCTATTTCCATGTGGCTTGTAAACCTATCAATCAGCAAACCACTAAATCTAATTACACACATTTGCACAGGGGAGGCTTTGACAGCAACAACAGAGTGAGAAGAAAATACAAAGAATGGAGGTTAAAGGTCATTTTAAGATGTCTTTCATACTGTATCTTGAACCTCAGTGATCAACCTTCAAACTTGTCTGCACTGCAACATGTATGTCTGCTCACCTGATTCCATGTGTAGGGACCCAACAATCATGCTGTTTTCCTCTGAAAATGATTGCTTCTTATGTGCTGTTGATAGCACAGATACACTTTCTATACCTGCACTACTATGTGTGTGTGTGTGGGGGGGGGGTGTGAGTGTGTGTGTGAGTGAGAGAGAGAGTGACTTATTAGTGTTTCTATATTAGTAATAGAGGTCTTGCTGACAGACTCTGGCTCTGAAAGAAAACCACTTAGAGATGTCAGGGGAATGCCCGAGTCTCTGTAAGGCTGCCTCAGCACTGCTGCAACACATCTTCACACACACACATATGCATACACACCACCCTGGTTGGCACACACAGTTGACTGACAACACAGACTGTATGGTTTTGCATAATAATATATAAAAATATTATGAAGTGTTTTGCTCCATATTGATGTGACACCATGATGAGTTTCTCCCGTTCCACCACATCCATGATGAGAACCTCCCGTTCCACCACATGCATGATGAGAACCTCCAGTTCCAGCACATCCATAATGAGAACCTCCCGTTCCACCACATGCATGATGAGAACCTCCCGTTCCACCACATGCATGATGAGAACCTCCAGTTCCAGCACATCCATGATGAGAACCTCCCGTTCCATCACATGCATGATGAGAACCTCCAGTTCCACCACATGCATGATGAGAACCTCCC
>JBAMHV010048384.1:0-10890 GCA_037177535.1 Pseudomugil gertrudae | reverse complement strand
GTGTGTGCATGGTTGTGTGTCTATCTGTGTTGGCCCTGGATGGACTGGCGACCTGTCCAGGGTGTACCCTGCCTTTCACCCGTTGGCAGCTGGGATTGTCTCCAGCCCCCCTGCGACCCCGCTCTGGGAACAAGCGGTTGAAAATGGAAAAAAAAGAAAATGGAAACAAGGAAGGGGGAAACCTGAGTTAAGTCTCTGTTAATATGATTTAAAATAAATAAGATGACACACAAAAGCACCTCTGCACCATGAAGGCCTGTGTCACACATTTACAATGCAGACAAAGACTCCACTTAATAAAAGCTTATTAAATTCCACCATAATTTTAGTGTAACATATTTAATCATACAAGCAGTAAGCTAACCAGAGTTGCCACATTTACTAATATGGCCTTTATTATGATAACAGAATTAAGTTACATTTTTTTGTGTTCCAAAGTGCTTAGTCTTTTCTTATACTATACTATACAGTCATGTGGCAGACACTTTTATCCAAAGTGACTTACATGTTATTTTAAACCATTTTAACCATAGCTATTATAACCTAACATGCATGTCTTGTGAGTGGGAGGAAGCCGGAGAGAACCCATACATGGGGAGAACATGCAAACTCCACACAGAAACACAACCCTCCCCAGCCTGGGCTCGAACCAGCAACCTTCTTGCTGTGAGGACATGGGAAACTACTGTTAGTTCGCTTTGAAATAGTCTTCTTTATAATACAATATTCTATTAGAGAAGAGTGAGAACGGTAGGAAAACGTCCCTGAGAGATAAGTCCAGAGTTGTCTACCCTTCCCTATCCCACCAGAACAGCTGTGAGATTAGCGCTATCTGATGCCGCTAAAGTTCCGTCTAATAACGCATGAGTCATGTGATTGGTTCTACTGCCTCGGTTCTTCCTAACCTGATTGGCTGTTCGGGATGTCACTCATTCTTTTGACATGCGGTGGTTCTGGCTGGCAGCAAAAATCAGATTGTCAGGACAAAAGCAGAGAAAAGAAAGGGGGACATCAAGCGCCCTTTAGGTGTGAGTCAATATAAACGAATAAATCACAAAAAGAGTATTTTCTCAACTTGTATTAAGCCATTAATCCAAAACGACTAAATTAATAATACATGATTGATTTTTTCTTAGTCATGGTGGTTAATTCTGAAATGTTTATCTGGCCTTCACATGATATTGTACAGACTTAAAAAGACATTTTTTGGTTACAATCTCTGAAAAAAAGAATAATATTAATTTTAACATGTCTTCAACTAACATGATAATATTAGTTTTATAAAAAAAGTAACATTCTTTGTAATATAACAAATAATATGCAGTTACAATGAGTCAAATTGATCACATATAGATTCTTTAAAATTGTAACCATGAGGAAAATTGTAAAAATAGTTACTCATTGCTGTTTAAACCACTATTGGGCACTTTTTGTTTTAATTAGTATCAATATGTTAAATTGGTCATGTGACAGAAGTGAGGCTGGCAGGAAGTAAAGAGAGAGTCGCAGAAGGAGATAAAGAGGCAGGGTCACTGGTGACGTATCAGCTTAAAATTAAATATTTATTTTTGTTTTGTACAATTTTGCAGTTATGCCAGTCCAAACACTTATATAATAATATTGGATAAGACTTATATGGCCCTTTTCAAGGCACCCAAGGTGCTTTATACTGAATTCATTCACCACTCGTTCACAGCTGCCCTGAGGGAGGCTGACAAAACAATGCTTGCCAATTGCCTCTGTGACCACCATCAAACATGCATTGAGTCGAAATGCCATTCAACAGCAGATTGACTGGGGGAGCATTCATACCACCAACCTACTGGGCAACAGACATCCTGCTCACCCTCCTGAACCATTGCCATGCTGATTAATTAGAAAGATGATTAACTACCAGTATCTCTTGTACTGTGATTATAGATCATTTCTGTGATATGGATTATTACACTTTAGCACATTTTTGTGGACAACATTGATGTGAACAGTTGCCAACGATTGTCTTCAATTCATGACATTACAACAATCATGAATTAAACTAATCCTGCTTTCAGTATGAAAATAGAAATTAATGGAATATTTTGATAATAAACTGTTATTCAAGCTGTTACTTGTTTTAAGATTTTGTGTCCAATTTGAATTAATTATCACAAATAAACATCTCACTGTCACAGTACGGAGGCACAAAAGTGGGACCCAATTGCAGGCAGGAGGCAGCAGGAATGCAGATGAAATTGTTTATTTAATCCAGAACTACACAGACTACGAAACAAAGACTATACCAACCAATACAATGAACCCACCACCACAACTGAAAATGCAAGGACTAAAATACAAACTCAACTAAACAAGACCCAGGTGCACATAATCAAACACAGGTGGAATCAATGAACCGAAATCAAAGCAAAACAGGAAACCAAAAACACGACACCCAGTGTCCAAACCATGACACCCACCCCTCCCTGTCTAAAACAAAACTTCTGCAACCATATCAGAGCTGAAAGGGTAAAACAGTTCTCACTGCACTGCGCAGCCTGTTTTCACTATTTTTCTTCAACAATTTTTAAACCTAAAATGATTTAAACTCAGGTTTTGACCTCTATCAGAGTTACCACACAGCAACAAATGTTTGTGAAGAACTTTAATGTTTTTTTCTTTTTGCATCATTGTGACAACAAACGGGATTATGTGAGATTACATGCACTGTTCCTTGATTCTGCCTTCTGGCTGTATAATCTTCCAAACATCCTGAAGCCAAATATGCTGTCACTCTTAAGTCTTATATGCATTCTTGAGATTAAAGATAAACCCTGTCTTCTATATTGGTTGCAATCTGGTATAGAAATTTAAAAAGAAAATCCTTTATTAAGAGTTTAACTTTTGATAATAAAAAAAATGCATGAGCCACATTTAAACCACTCATTGAGCTCAAATTTGTAACCTACAGTTTGGCAGTTATTTGGTAAAAGTGAATAAAACAATTAAAATTCATCCCCAGCAGATTAAGGGTTCACACAAAACACATTCACAAAGAAAAACAAAGATATGCTATAATCTAAAGTTATGTGAAAATGACAATGTTTGAAGCAGACCACTCTCATTTTACTAAATAAATTAAACAGTGAAAATATATTGGTACATAACCACTCAAACTGGGGGGAAAGGCACAGAAAATTGGCTCAAATATGACGTGAAGCGCCCTGAGATGACGCTGTCATGAGGTGGCGCTATATAAATAAAGTTGAATTGAATTGAAACAGCATCTCAGTCGCAATGAAGCAAAGTTCTCCAGTTATGTGATTTATTATTTATTATCTTGTCCTGATTTTTTTGTGTTTTTTCTTTATTTCAAATGCATTCATAAAAATGTGGCACTAAAAATACAATTCAATAAATTTTTAATAAATACCCATTTAAGTATTGATTAAATAAAAGAAATCCCGCCCCTCCCTCTCGGTGGGCGGGGCTTATTGCTACATCATAATGCGAACAGCGCAGCAGTTCCACAAAGAGGCGAAGAAATCCCACAGCTTGTTCCCGCTGCTGCTGCTGACTCATGTAAGGCATTCATCTCTTTTTTCTCTTCTTAACGGAATTTGGTGCAGTTTTACTTGCTGCTTACCGGAACAGGGTGCGCCTGGACCCGGGGACGTGTCTGTGTGTGAATGTGCGCGTGTAACGTGTGAGTGCCGCAGTGTACGGTGAAGGGTCGCGTGAGCAACTTCACAAAGTTTGCAAACTTTTGGATTTTTTTATCGCTTGTTGTCGCTAAAACCATCCCACTTACTGTAATAACTTGTATTTTTTGCGTATCTGTGCGACCACACAACGAAGAAAAGTTTTTTTAGATGAGGACGTTTCGGAAAGAGGCTGTGGGAGAACAAAATACATCCAGACTTTGTCTCTTGCTGCCCACAAGTTTCTTTCA
Source organism: Pseudomugil gertrudae (assembly GCA_037177535.1). NCBI lineage: Eukaryota > Metazoa > Chordata > Actinopteri > Atheriniformes > Pseudomugilidae > Pseudomugil > Pseudomugil gertrudae. Next base: position 6,965 of record JBAMHV010048384.1, on the reverse strand, counting down.
TGCGCGTGAGCTGGAGGGGACTTAGTGTTTTACTGTTAGAGAGAGATAAACAACCCATTTCCATTTCTGCTCCGCTTTGTGTCTGTGATATGTTTTTTGCATGATGCTGATGGAGCCTTCAACACACAATGTCATTATTTAAATTTACTATCATAAACGTAAATAAACTAATTAATTTTTATGCTAAAGTTGTCATGTTTTGCCCAGTCTATGTGTTCTCTTGTACTAAAAGTGGAAACTTCATGTTTCTCGCAGTTGTATGGAGAAAAGTCCGTCAGGATAAACTGGATGTTTCTTGTTGACAGAGTTGGTCATAATTTGAGCTGACACAATAAATAACATGCATGTGAAATAAAGTATACATTAGAGTGATACTGGATTAAAAGAAGATGATAATTAACCTTTTGTGACTATTTGCAACAGACACCAGCTTCATGGACTGGTCTCTTTCTGGGGGCTGAAACTGGTTTGCTTCTTTCTCTTTTGGAGGAAGTTTACATTTTAAATAAAGAGGGCACAATTTCCATACATCTTTGCAATCTTTTGCTCACTGCATGGTTTTATTTGCAATGTATAATTTTCTTCAGTGTAAGTCTTGTCCATAGAGGTTGGTTTGCACTGATTTTATTGAGTCTTTATAACTTTCCGAAATGAGTTTATCATCTTTTGGTTTGCATGAGGTGATAAAGATATTTTAGCCTTACTGTCATGTGATCTGTCTTTACATACAGTGACATACAGAAATGTAGGCAGGTCAAAAGTTTTGTGCTGAAGGCCTCTGAAAGATACCCAAAGCAGAAACTTTGGGGACTCTGCCTTGTCTGTACTTAATAACACCCCATTTGGCCACTTTCACAGCTCGTAATGCTTTTGTAGCCAGCTGAGAGTCTTCCAGCTCTTGTTTAGGGGATTTTCTCTCATTCTTCTGTTCAAAAGCTCCCGTTTCTGTAAGACTCTCAGGTCATCTGAGGTTAATAACTGTGACAGTCATTGCAAAACCTTGTAGCTTGCCCTTGTTGATGTAGCCTACATTGTGGATTTTGAGGTGTTTATCCTTTTGGAGTCTTTTTTTTCCAATGGCAGTCCAATGGGATTTTGTTTTGCCTCTCCAGTAATCCCGCAAGCTGTTTTGTAGGGGTCATTTGTTTATATATGTTAGCTGCTTTTGCAAATAGAGTGAAGCCATATTCGGACATGTTCTGGAGGGGCTCTTGTAGGAAAGTAGTTTGGACTTCTTTGAAAATGGCTTTCTATGCATGCTCTCATGTCATTGTAAATTTGAATGCTACTTTCGAAAGAAACCTAATTCCATTTTAACTCCCAAGTCCGAACTGATTCCTCCATCATGTAAACATTCATTCTGCTCTAAGTTAAATCAAGTCATTCTGCATAAGCTCATTACAATGTCCCGTCACGATGATGCACACGTGTAGTCTTCTGTCTCTCGTCTTCAGTACTTTCTCTTCTTTCTCCTCATGAGCCGCTGAAAAAGTAAATTTAGTATGCTTGGGTTGAGCTGGTACTTTGAAAAAAATGATCAAAATCAGCTGAAAATGGTTCTTTTAATGTGATTTTTCCATGTTGTAGCAAAAAAATACAAGAAGCAGGAAGTGGAATTTGTTTATGTTCAGTAGACATAAGTACTGAACGCTTCTCACCAATTGATCTAAAGCACAATCAAGTAATTTGTTTTCCATATTAAGCATTACTTCACAATGACTATTTCCATGTAAACCCAAAGGCTAATACATTTAATACGGAATTATTTAATATAAAATAAAACATAATGTAACCGTTGCCAGTGAGACCTCTCATCTACAGTCATTTGGCAGACGCTTTTATCCAAAGTGACTTCCATATGACAAGCAGTCAGTTTAACCATAGCTATTAATGTAACATGCATATCTTGTGGGTGGGAGGAAGCCGGAGTACCCGGAGAGAACTCAAGCATACATGGGCAAAATGTACAAACTCCACACAGAACGGTCACTGGACAACCCTCACCAGCCTGGACTCAAACTAGTGACCTTCTGCTGTGAGGCCACAGTGCTAACCACAGCGCTAACCACTGCTCCACCATGCTGCCAAGTGCGCCAAAAAAAAAAAAGCAACAGTGACTGTATGAAACCTTATTCTTCATACAATCTTCAGAAGATGTGTAAAATTCTCCCAGACTCGGTGTAGACTTCTACTCTGCCTGTTAACTTTTATTTCCTGACTCAAGACAATTTTGTTGTTTCCAAAAGGGCAACTAATTAGTAGGTCGCCCACATCAAGATTGATGATCATTCAAGAAACAACTGAGCAACCAACCAAGCACTGTTCTCTCTTTGAGTAAAGCAAAACCAAACAAAGGTGCAAAGTCCGCTGGACTTTCCTGATGGAAATGCACCCTTAATTGCACAAGCTGAGTGAGGACATTGTTATTTTAGGATTTTCTCATGAAGTGTTATTTTTTTGGGCATTGGCAGCCTTAGTTAGAAATGATGGGGAACAAACCATGGACCTAAGAAGGAAAAAAAAACATGGTCGGTGACCCCGCTGAAATGTCTTTCCTCACTTTTTTTCCTTCTAAAAGTGTAAAAACATAATAGATGTATTAACATTTTACATGTGTTAAGACATCCTTTGTTATTGTGTATGGATTTAGACTCTGTGTTCTCTGCCATTCAACACATATTTTGACCCCAAGTAAAAAAAAAATCAGGAGATATGTTTAGATTATTCTATTATTATCTATAACTTGGCTGTGAGACCTATTAACTTGTCCAATCTCTTACTTTCATTGCTGCAAATTCAATGATTTTCATTAATTTCTGATTTATTACATTTTTATGTTACACTTTGATGATGTATTTGAATTTACTAGGCTCGAATTTCTCTTTATTTGACTCTTATATGTATTTATGGTATTTCCTCAGTTCTTAGTAATGATTACTGCATGTATTTAGTTTAGCCTCATGAGCTTTTATCCCATTGAAACACTCTCTTGTTATTGTAGGTCATGTGAAAATGATATTATTTCTGGTTATTGGTGAAACACCTCTTGGCTTTTTTTAGTCTTCTTTGAAGACTTCTTCTTTGGGTGTGTATATAAAGATCCAGCATTTGATGCCTGTGTCTGAAACCGGACTCTAAAACACTTAACATAATTATATTTAGAGAAGCAGGTTGTGTGGTCTGAGACAGATGTAATTATAGAGCCAGTCCTGAATCTGAACTACAGAAACGGGATTGTTACAGACTCTCTGTCTGCTCCTAGTCCTTGTAATTTCTGTGCCCTAGAATCACCAATTACCATTGGAGGTCTGAATAATTGTAACCTTAACTTAAATACACAAAAATATCTGAAGGGAGATGAAGTAGTAACATGTTTCTATATCGTATACAACCAAACAATGAAGGCAATGATAATATCGAGTAAAAACAGGTCATTGTTTACTGGGAGATAAAAACTAGATTTCAGAGTTTCAAAGTGAATGGATGGTTACTGGTAAAGTACTGGGAAATATTTTCTGTGGTTTAACACTGTTAACACTGAACGTTGTGTTGAAGAGTCACCATTATCACACTAGTAATATCACAAAAATGGTAATTGAACTCCACAAATAGAGGCCTTGTGCTGTGCAGGTTCCTTGTGCAATATTCAGCATTAATATTGTATTTTTAATACCATACAGTGCTAATTGCTGTAGGATGCTCTTTTTTTTTTATTTAATTTTTTTTGTTTTCAGATTTAAAAAAAAAATTTAATTACCCAAATCCAGGGTTTTTTTTTTTATGACTCGAGCCGTTACAAACCGATTTTTGTGTCCGCTTCGCACAATCTCCAATCCAAACTGCAGTTTTAAAATAACATGAAAAAGACAGAATAATTATTACAAAATGCACAATGATTTTAAGAAGATCCGCCGTTAATCCACCTATCAAACAGGCTGTGAAACTGCTGATTGATTTTAATGTGCATGCCTCAAATATTTGGTACAGCTGACCCTAATTCTTAACAGAAACCACTATGTGGGCTTTGCAGTAAAGAAGCTCATGAAGCCATTATGTTAGTGTGTGTTCCCCCAAAGTGAGGTTTCGTTTGGCCTGCTTTAATTTCTCACAGCTGAACACATTTTACAACCAGTTCAGTCAGTGTTGTGTAACAAGTTTCACAATTTCCTGTTTTCTGTTTTTCTAATAAAAACACAAATGCTCTAATAGTCTTGGTATCAGTCAACGTAATTTAGATTTCTTTGTATTTTTTAAAAATTTCTTTGTGGATGTCTGAGGACTAGTGTGTGTCAGGATGTCTCTGAAGCATTTGTATTATTATAGTTTTTTTGTTTTTTTTTTTTTGTGCTAACAGAGTAAAAACCTGCAGTGTCATATGGATGTGCCCCACAGTGCATGCTTCCTGTGGTGCACTTTGTTACTTTGTTTCCAGATAACAGGAGGTTAAATTAAACCGGAAGGTGCTGCATGGTTACTGAACCAATACATTTGTGCATTTTTTGGACTCCGGGTCTGTCTTCCATCAAAGGTCATTGCTATCAGCTGGCTTTGCTAATGGCCAGCAGCACAGTGAGAATCAAATTTCAGCTTGATAGAAAATGTTGGATGGAGTAACATGGCCACTACTTTAATGGTTTTTAGCAGAGACTGCCAAGCCAATACAGATACACAGAACAAGGTGCAGGACTGAAACCTGATATTTTCATCAAAGATTTTCCCCATTTTTTTTTCTTTCTTTAAATAAGTTGAATAACCTTAATAATATGTTAAACTAACAAGAGTTTATCTTTTGTGTACCACCCGTATGTACTGCCACTTCCTGTGTGCACTTTGTATTTGCCTAATGTTTAATCAATACAATTAAGAATACATTATATTACAAACCTGTTAGTTTTTTTCCATTGGTCAATAATCTAATAATGATGATCAATAATCTAAAATGAATTTCATTGTCACAGATCAATCTGTTGGCAACTATTTTATAACTAACTGTGTTTCTTCCTGAGATAAGGCCACCTGGCAAATGCAGAATTACCTTTTGTTTCTCTTAACTTTGCTGCAACATGGAGCTTCCCAGCATGTTGTGTTATAGATTTATGAACCTACAAAGGTCAAGTTTATTTATATAGCACATTTTTTAAAACAGACACTACTGCCCCAAAGTGCTGTACAAGATCAAAAAACAATATGGAGTAAAATACATAATAAATAGACTAAATAAATCACAATTGATAAAACCATTACAATCCAATAACAAATAAAAAATATTATAAGCAATAAAATGTCCAGCTCAGCTTGTGTTAAAAGCCTGTGCAAAAAGGTGCGTTTTTAAGAGTGATTTAAAACTTTCCACAGAGGTAGCAGCTCTGATGTTGAGGGGGAGAGCGTTCCAGAGCTTAGGACCTGCTACAGTGAACGCTCGGTCTCCTCTGGTCTTTAGCCTGGACCTTGGGCAGTCCAGGAGCAACTGGTCAGCAGACCTTAGAGCTCTGACCGGGGTGTGCAAAGAAAGCATTTCAGATAAATACAGCGGTGCCAAAGTGTTATCCTTGTTCTTGCAGGGAAAGGACTGATGAACCTTTCTATCTTTGAGGGGACACATTCTAAATGAATAAAATGCTTTGCAGTTTAGATGACTTGTTGGAGAATTACCATACTGTAGTTGTTAGACTCCAGGTCAGATCTGTTAATCATAAACTTTAAAAATAAAACATTTGTAATGTGCTAGATCAGTGTGGTGCTGAAGCAGGAGCTGGATATACTGAGGGACCTGTAGCATTATTAATCTGAAAACAGGAATTGAATGATAAAATTAATTGCATCCATCTGTATTATGAAGCTAGAGCTGTCATTCATTGTGTTCTCTGGTCACACGTGGAGCTCATTCAAGTGGTGTTCTTTGGTCTAACTTTAAACTAAATTCAGATCTTTTAACCTGATGACATTTTCTTACTGTGGGAATCCAAACAGACTTTCCTGTGAAAATGATAAAAAGGTGATAACATAACTTGTGGTGAACAAGCTGGCTGATAGGGAAGGATTTCTGCTTTCAGTCCAGGCCAGTCAATAAGCTGGTCTTTCTTCCTTTTTTTCTTCTTGATCATTTTAAGCAATATCACCTCCAACAAGCAGTTGCAACTATGCAATGTTGTCCAGACAGTTTGATGCCTCTGAATAGAGCAGTGTGTAAGTGGAACGAACCAAGTGCAGGCTTAACATTTTATTGGTGTCCCCTGCTCAGTCACCTGGACACTCCTGGTAGGATTAGATTGCTTTCATGTGCTTGCTTGTTATGATAATGTTTAAAATTCATGAAGATGGAAATGGGACATTTTCACCTCACTGCTTTTTTTTTAGATTATTTCTATATTTCTGGTATGTTCTCCCTTAAAATAATCCTACAAAGCTTTCCAGGTTCCTCCAGTTTCTTCTCTATTCTCTAAATCCTTAACAATGTGAAATTAACAAAAAAGAAAGTTGAACAGCTGATAAAACAGTGAAATAAGTTTTAGTCTTTATCAGCATGACACTTGGAAAAACTCCTATCCGGTGTCTGCATTCTTCATCAGTGGAGCAGCTGCTTTATCTTGGTGTTAAAACAGAGAGAGAGAGGCAGGAAGAAGAGGTTTCACAAGTTACTACTACACAGGAAACCATGCAACCTTTTGCCTTGTTGCCACAACCCCCTCCTTGCAACCCCTAAAATAACACACAGACTGTTACTCAGCTGATAATCATTAATCAACTGTTGTCGTTTTAACTTCATCAGTTTACTGGTTGTGTTCACAATCTCTGAAGTAGAGTTTTCTCTGCCTTACTACGACCAACCGAGTTTCTAATAAGCTGCAGCGTGTGTGTGTGTGTGTGTGTGTGTGTGTGTGTGTGTGTGAGGTATGGAGCGTGCCAAAGCCAAGATCAGGTTTGGAAATTGATTTGAATGAGTGTTGTGGACAGCTGATAGCTAT
>JBAMHV010048094.1:0-10907 GCA_037177535.1 Pseudomugil gertrudae | reverse complement strand
GTGACGGCTTGTTTTTCCAAAGGAATTTAGATATATGAGAGTCCAGTGATTTAAACCAGCTGGGTGATGGTTTGATTGGTATCATTGAAAACAAATAAGAATTGGTTAAAAGAGCTGAGTCATCATTTCACCTCAGCTGCATCTTCAAATGTCGATGGACCCCCACAGTTATTCAGATTGCTTGTTACAAGAAAGTAAAAACCTTAGATTATTGCAATACAATACAATACAAACTACGCATGCATTTTAAAATTCAATTCACACAATGTGCCTTTGAAATGAGTCACTGTAATAAGAGCAGAATAACTTTCAGAGTGCTCCTTGGAGCTCTTCTACTATCTTGGCAGAGGTTAATATAATAAAGAAGCGGGAGCCCAACTTTACTGCAGACTATCAGACAGACTCGATATTACATCATTACCTCTTTTACGGTATAAAAATAATGCAAGGTTAGCATCACCATTTGTCTGTGGTATAAGATTGAACAGATTGAAACAAGACAGAAACCACAGTGAAAATAACTTATTTTCTTTTCCCCAACTTTCATTGGTATGATGCAACGTTCATGTCAAGGAAATGTGCTTCAGGTGCATTTGTAATTCTATGTATTAGTTTTTCTACACATTTTACTACATCTACATCTGTGCACTAGCCATTTTTTAAAATGAGCAATTTTATTGTGTATTTACTGTTGCTTCCTGCAATAAGCTGAAACCCACAGACTGGTGCTCTGGTGGGGAACACCATTGGAGAATATCTGTCACATCTCAGCTGCTGTTTTTGTTAATAGTTTTACAAACATCTGTGAGGCAAAAGCATTCAGCTGAATTCACCAAGAAGATCTATTTTCGTCTTCCCTCCACTGAAATAATAAATGGTTAATTTATTTATCCAGGACATAAATTCAATCGTGGCAAAAGCAGAAAACTTGGGGCACAATGAACACTGTAACACAATAGTCATATTAATCAAATTTGAGATAAATTCATTCTTTACAGCAGCAGCTGCCTGTTCTTGGGCTTTTTTCTGCACTGCAGCACCACAAACAAATTCTTTTGACCTGAACAGCTTTTAACAAATTGACACATCAGTTTATAGAGCTGTAAAGGCTGAATGAACACATTTATTCTGGTTCTGTTATACTGCTTTTATTGAGGAGTTTTAAACACAAAGATACTGGTAGAGATATTTCTCTGTTTTTACATATTTAGAATGAAACTCAAAGAATAATATCTAGTGGTCAGATAACTGTCAACCCACATGTAGAAATATGAGCAATAACATGAACCTTAAGGTTCTATTTGTTTGTCTCTGCAGAGTCCGTGGTGGAACTTATGCACCATTTACTGTAAATTTAAGCTCAAATCTGTTTTTCTTTTCTCTTTGAAATTCAGTTCTCTTGATATTTTTCCTTTATTTGGCTCTAAGTTGTGAGGAGACATGCAAAATATAAGCTAATAGAATGCAAATTGCATGTCCAGTATAGGTGTCCAGCCTTTTTCCACAGACAAATAAACATTTGCAAATCTTGATATGTCTTGTGGGGTAAAGCATATCTAAGGGGGTAGTATCGTTTGAGAACTTAAAATTTGAAAGTAAAATTAGTGTGAGAAGAAACCACACTCTGGATTTCTCTCAACACTACCACGCCTATTAGCGTCCCACTCACATTTTTTATTATTAGAGGACTTTCATTTGCTTACACACCTCCCCCACTGTGACCTCGGTGGGTCTTGGAAACATACAGCTTAACTTGACCTGATTTGTGAGACCTTGGCCAGTGTGGCTTGAAGTAAATTTGACTAAATTCCTGCTTTTTTTCTGCCAAACCATCTAAGAAATCATAATCATTAAATAGTTTCTCTGTGAAAGAAAAATAATGTTCTCACTTTAAACCAAAACTTTAGATATATGAAGTGTAACCATAAAGCTTTGGTGAGTTGGTACTATGTAACACAAAAACAGCCTGAGCTGTTTCCTTCATGGTTTTGCTGCAGTGATTCATTTGTGTTCGTCCTCTTCATCCACTCTCCCTACCTAATGTACAAATGTCCGCATCTGTAACTTCAGAGTTTTGCACAGAGGGTTAGGTTTTTTTTTGTGAAATAGAGTTGATCATATTCAGTTTTTGGTGCAGAATAGATTAATCAGGGATTTCAGTTTGATTTGGTTCTCACTGCCAGCTCTAAAACTCACTGAAGCAACACATGACAAAAGAAATGATGAATGCTGTGCACAATAGGAGAAGAAGTATCTAGTAAATGGTGCATGCTTTAGCACAATTTTATTGTGCATGAAGATTAGTTTCCCTCTCATGACCTTTTGTCTAGTTAACTTTGCATTAGTTAGATCTGACTTCCACATAAATCTGTGAGTCGATTAACACACCAAGGTTACAAACTTTTAATACCAAACCTTGGTCCAACGTGATCAGTTCATGATATCAAGAAAAAATAAAATAAAATGTGACTTATTTATTTATGTATTTACATATAGGGACAGAATTATTCTGGTATTAAACATAAAGTTGGATGAAGTAAGCCAGGTTATGGTGATATGAAGACCACATCCTGCAAAATGCATTTTAAACCAACTGCAAACAAACTTTCATAACATATATGGAATTATTTTCTAAAATAAGCCATTTTTATATAATTTCCTGAATACTTGTTAATTGTTTAAATGGACTCATACGTATATAGCGCTTTTCTAGTCTTAACAACCACTCAAAGCACTTTACACTATATAGGCACATTCACCCATTCACACACACCCTGAGGCACATCCACCCATTCACACACACACACTGATAGGCACATCCACCCATTCACACACACACACTGATAGGCACATTCACCCATTCACACACACCCTGATAGTCACATTCACCCATTCACACACACCCTGATAGGCACATTAGGGTACATTGGGATTCAGTGTCTTGCCCAAGGACACTTCAGCATGTACTCACATGGAATTGAACTCTGAACCTTCCAGTTGAAAGACAACTGCTCTTCCACCTAAGCTACAGCTGCCCTTTACATGTATGCATGGCTAAATAAATGTTTTTATCATCTTTATAAATAATGAAAAGTAATTTCAAATTCTAAATTTAATTTATGAAAAGAAATGTATAAATTCAGTAGATGTATTAGTTTGGAAATTTTGACTTTTGAACTGATTATCGGCTTAACATTAACAACACAATTCACAACACTAAAAGTCCTCAATTCTGAACTTTTTACACCATAACCAACATAATTTATATTTCAATTGTTAGTATTCTACAATCCTGACCCTGACTCCACAGTGAATAATCTTTTTTAAACTTGCCAAATATTCAGTCACAAGGGAGCATCAACAGTGTAATGGAGGCCAACTAAAACCGCATGGGAATCAGACATAAAGGAATGAGTGACCCTGAAGAACGGTACAAGCTGGCAAAAGCCAGAACCAAAAACCTTGTGCACTTAGTATTCACATGTAACTCAAAATAAAGATGTTCAGCCTCTCCTACACAAATAACATGCACAAGGATGCTTGAAATTACAGCCTGTATGAGCAAATGGTCACAGTGCTTCAGGTCAAAGTAGACTTCCCACATGCACACTCACAACACTGATTTGACCTTATTTGGACATTGTTGCTTCAGTTTTAGAAATGTGTCTGTTTATATGTAGCGCAGTGGCTCATTAGTACTGCCACATTATTTACAATCGATTGTTCAGTTTTCCAAAGCGTGAAGGAGTAATAATCAGCAGCTAATGATGGCTTTCCATCTCATTGGTGTAGAGTTAACAGCAAAGGTAAACATTTATAAATGTAACCTCCTTAATTCACATGAAACTCTTTAGATCCAGTTCCTGGTCGATATAATCTTCCAGAACAATTATATTCTGGTGTTAATAAATCTGTAAAAGAACAGCTCAAATCAGAGTTTAGCCTGCTAATCAATACATTCTCTCCACCCTACAGACTCTTCTGCTGAAGCCTTTGTTTCCACTTTTCACAAAACTACTTGTGTCAGTTTCCATGTGAACAACTGATTCAGATACTGGCATAAAATTTAATCTCACAAAAAGCTGCAAACTGGATAAATGTCTGGCACTTTAATTTTACATTGTACAAATACATTATATATCATTTTTGTAGATTTTTTTCATAGTTTCAGATGCAAATCAAACCATTTCGAAATCATGTATTTATCCTGGAGAAGGCCTTCTAGTTTAATTTACTAGTGACTTTGAAAACAGTGTCAGCATAGCATGAGGTTAATTTAGCAAATCATTGTCTCATGTAGAATGTGCACATGACTGGTTGATCATTTGGTTGTTCGTCTCTCTGTGTTGGCTCTGTGATGGACTGGCGACCGGTTGCCCAATGATTGCTGGAATGGGGTCCAGCTGGCCACTGACTCTTCAGTGGAATATGAGGTACAGATAATGGATTGATGGTCTCATGTACAGTAATAAACAAGCAGCTACTCAGTTAACTGATCTGTCTGCAGTTTGTCAAGCTCTTTGCAAGTTAGCAAACAATATCACTCTTATTGCCTTTGGCTTGTGTGTATTTCCATGTAGGTGTTATCCAAAAGGTGACCTGCCACAGCAAGGACAATGTGAAGCTTATCACTTTAAAAAAACATGGAGATCCTGGTGGATATCAAAAAAGAACCTCACATCTTATGTCTTTCATTGCCCTCTGTAACTCATAGTGAATAACTTCCTCTCTATGGGGACCATTATGTCACAGGACCTCAAGTAGTCTGAGTATCTATTTCCTCATCAGCTCCTCATCAAAGCCAAAAGAGGATGCACATCCTCTGCCATGCACTTCTTCCTTTGTGAACAATGCTGATGTACTTTTGCTCTACAGTCACTGAAGTCATCCTCATCTCTTCAATCATTATCTGGTCTGCTTCTGCCATCGTAATGTCTGCAGAGAGAATGGTTACTGTCTGCTCTCACACCAGGATCTGACACATCAGTGGGTCTGAAACCTCACGGTTCAAAAACAGTTTTTATTGATCTTTCTTTCATCAGAAGGCAACCTCTTTAAAAGAATAGAGATGGATATATTAAACACATCTTTAACAATTTTACACATATGTATATGTTAAACCTTATGTTGCTCTTTATACTTTTATGTATAACTTGCAGTGTGAGTCTGTAACTGCTCCAGTCGCTTATGGAGTTCCACAGGGCCTAGTTTTAGGCCCCCTCCTGTTTTCATTATACCTGATCCTAATGGATCCATCCTGCGAAAACATGATGTTTCTTTACACTTATATGCTGATGACAGCCAAATAGATCTACTAATGGAAAACAGGACATCTCTCTCACACCTCTACTGTCATGCCTCCACAACATCAAGGAGTGGACGGCCTTGAGTTTCTTGACTTTTAATGAGAAGAAAATAAAGGCTATCTTGTTTGGGCCGAATGATTGCAGTGGTCCCTAGAAACATTCGGCTAGACAAAGCTAGGCAAAGGGCCCAGTTGATATGGTCCCCTTGTCCAATTGTTTTTGACCTATTGTCACTAATTTGGTTTCAAATTGGACAATGATTTTAAATCAAAATTAAAGGTAAAGTTATTTTTAACACTTTGAAACAGTAATTCATGCCTTCATCACCTCACCACTGGATTACTTTAATGCACCTTATCTTGGGGTCATCCAGTCGTCTTTCTCATGTTTAGACACCTTCCCTTTTCCTCGTGAAAGCGTTTAACACCCACAATTTTTCAGCATTTTTATTTATTTTTTTTAAAAACCTTTACTACGGTTTAGCACGTCACTGCTGTGGCTGTTTTCTGGTCCAATCTGAGCAGTGCAGAACGGCTGCCTCCTTCCCCCCCCTCCTGGTTCTCTTGTTTTTCCTTTTTTTTAGTTGACTTATTTGAAACAGAGAGAACATTATTGACCTCTAGGAAAAAAGCAAAACCAAAACAACAAAAACAAATCATCAGCTTCACATAATATATTTCCAATAACTATAGTTTGTCCTACTCATTGCTCTTACATGAACGGGATTACTCATGTTAACTACCTACGCAAAGTATGTACATGCATGTATTCACCAACTTTCACTAATGCACCTGAATTTTTTAATATACAGTATTAACGTATTAGTTTTAAAAGGAGTCTTTTTCAACCAGCAATACAAGTGAGTCCAACTGAATGCCAGGGCAGATTATCATTTATATATTTTTTATATACTCTAACCACTTGGACCAGTACCTTTGGAGTTTTTTTTTTACAAAGTCTTAAAGAAAAAGTTATCTCTTCCATATCATTAATATCTTTTAATATGGCTGACCATTCTCCAACTGTTGGTGGGTTTTTGTCCAACCATTTCTTTGTTATTGCTTTTTTACTTGTGACCAATAATATTTAAAAAAGATATTTATCACGCTTAGTCAAAAAAATTTGTATATTCCCTAAACATATTGTGGTAAAACTAAAGTCCACCTCAAAACCCATTATCACTTTGATCTAGTTATTTCTGCCCAGTAAAGCTTAATTGTTGGGCTGGTAATGGTCAGCTACAGTGTTGCCACATCCTCTCCAGCAGTTACCAGCTATATGATTGGGATACTGGAGGAATTTCTGTTTAGGGGTAATGAAGTATCTGCAGTAAGTCTTTCGGGCAAATTCTGTCCACAATGAGCCTGAAGTGCTGATGTTTGCCTGACATATATTTAACCAGTCATTAAGTGTAATATTTGCTCCTCTCTCACATTTAGTCTTAACATATAGGTGAAGTGCTTATTATGACTGCAAACAAGAGTAAAGCTTGTGCAGCTTTTTGTGTTCTTTTCTTTTGCAAAAGTTTATGAGACACATTTTTAGAACCCTTCATTTCAATTTGACGGTTTTTATTAAAATAATGTCTCAGCTGTAGATATCTATAACATTCATTTTTGTTTAGGCTATATGTTTTGCTGAGTTGTTGAAAGCTTAGGATGTCTGTATTAACTAAAATGTTACAATATGCTGTAATATTTTTCAGAGTCCATTCTCTGAATCCCACGTCTAGTTGTGCTGGTTTAAAGTCTGTCATATCTAACCCATCTATAATATTTGCATTTTCCTTTCCATGTAAAATTTTTTACCATGTTTAAGCCATATATTTAAAGGGACTTTAGTGTATTCATCCAATTTAGACGTGTTTTTTTTAGTAAACTGCTATTGCTCAGTAGATACTGTAGAGGTATTAATCTAATCGATTAAGCTGCAATTCTTTCCATTTTGCTTCATATTTGCTGTCACATAGCTTATTTAAGTACTGAAGCTGTGCTGCATTATAATAGTGTCCCAAACAGGGTTTTCAGTTCAGCTCAGTCCACTTTTGTCTTTTGGTAACTTTAGTGTACTAAGTCAAACCCTGGGCCTTTTATTTTGCCAGATGAATTGTGAGATCATTCTTTTTCCAAACGTTAAAAGATTGAGGAGCTTTCAATTGGCAGAGTGGAAGAGAAACAACAGTCAGAGTAGAACATTCATTTTCACAATTTCTATTCTGCCATATAAACAAATTGTCAAAGTTGTGCATCTTCCAAGATCTAATTTGATATTTTCTGTAATCACTTCATATTTTGAGTTAGAAATTTTGGTCAGGTCCTTTGTTATAGTAACTCCAAGGTTTGTGTTGTGGTTACAAATTGACAGGCAGGAAAGAGCAGACAGCCGGCTCAAAGGAAATTAAAATTTATTTTTGTTAATCAAAAAGATTCTTGGAAGAGTCCCACTAGAGATGGTGGCAGCAAAAAGATGCTTGGAGGGGAAGCATAAGCGCTGAAAGTCCAACAACGATCTGGCAAAGGGTGGATAGCAGACCAGTCCTTTATGTAGACTGACTGTGCCCAACAGCAGCAGGTGAGCAGCATCCTCCATTATCCACAGGTGAGTCGAGTTGCCAATTAGCAGCCACACCACCACCATGGCCAGTAAGATCCCTGAATCACAGGGAGGGAGAACATGTTAACAAAAATAGAAATAACCAATTCTAACAGTATGTCATTGTGTTAGTGTTTCATTTAAAATGATACGTTTTACATACATGTTCTTTTGGTACATAATGGAAAGTTAACGTTTAGTTTTTATGTTTATTTAATTTGTAATTTGGTAAAATTGTTCCACATGGGTCATCAATTTGGGGAGGCCAGAGTCCGGATTAGATAAGGTAAAAGTATATCAGCTGTATATAGGCATGTCTTGTGTTCCCCTCCTTTGACTTGGATGCCTTTTATTTCTTTGTCTTCTCTAATGCATTGAGCCAAAGGTTCTATAAACAATGCAAACAAAGATGGATGTAGAGGGCCTCCCTGCCATCTCTCTCATGTTATTTTCTTGGTGAGAGATTTCCATTAACCTTAATTTGGGCTGTTGGCAGAATACAGCGATTTCAAACATCCTATGATCTGCTCATTAAATCCAGATCATTATAAAACTGAAAAAAGAAATTCCAGTTGCACCTTGTCAAAAGCTTTCCTAACCCTAAACGCAGGGCAAACGATTGAGATTGGTTTTGACCCACTCCTGCTTTTCAATAAATGATGACAACATATATCGTAGATCAGGTTCAGATAGTGAAACAGAAGCAAGGGTATGTCTCCTCAAAAATTCCTGGTGCTGTGCGGATGTGGGACACACAGGGCTGATCATTTAGGGACCATGAAAATGATGACAGAAATTAATTTTGAGGGGTGCTGACTTTTTTTGCTGTACAGAGATAAGTCTCTGTACAGCACTGAAAAAATGATACACAATATTTGTTTTAGCCACATAATATCACAGTTAAATAACAATATTGGCTGTTTAACTTCAGTCATCACATCTGGCAGTTTTATGGCAGATGTTATCACCATGGAGATTGTTGGTAAGATGGTGCTGTATAAATTCTTCCTTATAATTTAACAGTGAGCCCCAATTCTGGTTCCAAGGGAAGGATTCTTTATCACATTGGATGTCCTGTTTTATCTGAAACTAAACCAGAATGTTTCCCTCCCTCAGATGATGATGGAGATGTTTGATATCAACTCTGAGAGCTACATTACTCAGTAAGAACGAGAATCCACTGTCCTTCACTGTCGGTAAGCAAACACAAAACATACAGCCACACACTGTGGGGAGGCAGACAAACAACTGATAGCAGCTAAGTAGTGATGATGAAAGGACTTAATGTTGGGGTGTCATGGATCAAAGAGACATTATAGACTTATATGCACATTTTCAGTGTGAAGACGTAGTTGTTTGTCAGAACAGGCTTCCAATGAGACTCTTCATCTTCCCACTCTTCATCACCATTTCTAAAACTTTACACGGTTCTTTAGAAACATGCAATTAAAAAATAAAGTTTTGCAGTTCAGTTTAATTATTTGAAGTTCGTAATGAGATGAAGTCAAGAATAGAGCTAAAAGGATTTGTATTTTTAAAATGGATTTCAGTATTTTACATGTTTATTAAGAAAGTTGCCACAAAATTGAATCAGAGTCAGTTTTGACAGAACATAATTTCATAGATGATGAGCTGTAAATGGTTTTAAATTAAATCTCAAAACTAAAATACATTTTTTCTCATTAAGTTTGACATTAGTGAAGATTTACTAATTATCTTTTTGTCTAATAAATACAGCAAAAAATATTGTTTTGTCTCATTTGAGAATATTTATTATATATTGATTTCAATAAAGAAAACTAATTTGAGGCACTGATGGATGTAGCCTTGATCAAAAGATAACAGCTTCCATCTTTGATTAAGTATCTTTTTTATTTTTCATTACGCCTAATAAAAACACTCAGGCTTGTTTCATTTAAGTTGCTTGGGGCTGATATAAAAGGTAGTGTAATCAATTGTTAGCTATGTCATGTTGCACATGCCTGTATAAATGGAATATGTTGCTTAGTTGAAAGAAAAAAACTGAAGCACTTACAGGCAAAACCAAATTAGCTTGGTGACACAGAGAAAAACAATGATGCTCCTCAGTCACATAATTACTCTGTTCAGTGTCAGAAACAAAATGAGAACCTGCTCAGTGAAAAAGCTTTTTAGTGGTATTAAGGACCTTGTCTTATCATACAGATTGACACCAGTAAACAGTCAAAAAGCCTGCATCTCTTATGGTCTGGGGTTGCATTAGTGCCGATGGTATGGCTGCCTACATATATGGAGAGATATTGTGTCCATTACAACTGCAGAAAAAGTGTCTGGGTGCTGAACAGACCTGCATGCAGTTCAGACCTTTCATCAATAGAAAACTCTTAAATAAAACATCAATTCCTATTTTATTAGGAGCCATTTTAAAACAACAAATTTGAACAAAGTGCTGTACACAATACACCAGGAAGATTGCCCCAAAGGACGAAGCACTTAGTAAATATCAGGGACATTCAATAAGATGGAGGGAACATCATGGCCACCGACAAATCCCCATAGCCGACATGAACAAGTCCTACCAATGATTAGAGAGAGATGGACTGATGGACAGAAGCACTGATCATAGCAGCACAGGAGCAAGTGTTGAGTACCAGGGGCATTGAGGCTCAACTCTAGAATACCAGGCAAGACCCCAGATGCAGACTGTGCAAAAAACTCCTGAAATAATACAACACCTCAAAGCAAGGTGCAAGATTCTGGCAGGAAAAGACTACATGGAACGCCATAAAGTGTGCAGAATATGGACTGGAGATACGGCTCAATGGGAAACCCCAAGATGGTGGAGAACAAGAGAGCTCAGATCCTGTTGTACTTTCAGATCCAGACCGACAAAATAGTGGTGGTCAACCAATCGGACAAAGTGATGACAGATAAGCAGCAGAGGAAAACCTACTGATTGATACAACCAATGATGGAAATATCCGGAAAAAAGAATATGAGAAAGAATATATATATATATATATATATATA
>JBAMHV010048063.1:0-33906 GCA_037177535.1 Pseudomugil gertrudae | reverse complement strand
TCAGGTGGTCCGTGAGTTCGTGTTGTAAAGGTTAAATGGTCCTTGGACTGAAAAAGTTTGAGAAACACTGATGTAGACTGAACACATCAAAGCTGTACCGGCTGCTTATGTTTAGATTAAATAGGTTCATTTTTAGCCATGTGATGACAGTCAGCATAACATTTGTGGTGTATTAAAATAAGATAAAAACTTGTGTGTGAAACTGAGGTAGTAAATAAACTGTATTGTGCATATCTGGAACCAGTTCCCACTGATTGAAAAATGGTGATAGTGGGAAGAGAGAGAGCAGCTGAGGAGGAAGAATGCTTTACTGTTACTACAGCATGGTCACACTTCATTATAACCTGTTACAAATGTATTTTGTATGTGGACAGTTTTATGTGTCATCACATTAATAGATTTCTTTATGCATTCTTTGTATGTCTCAAAACTAATAAAAGTGATCTAATAACTTTATTTAGAGAACATTACATCAAATTTTCTCTGTAAACGAATTCTGGGGCTCTTTCACCCACCAAGAATTATTTCCTTTTGTGCAATTTTAAACCTTTGGTCATCTTGAATTAATCTAATTCTCACTTTAAAAACTACAAACAAATTGCCAGGTCATTGGTAAACTTACTCCTAAGCCAGCATAGAGGCATTTATATAAAACATAGTTAAAATAAGACTAATATGTATGAATGCTAATTGAATGTATCTGTTTAACAGCTGATATATTGATAAGAAAAACTCTTAACTCTTTATCAAGCACAGATTTAAATACTTGAAAATATCAATTACAAAGCATAGAAAAAAGTGTTGGAGAACATTGCAAGGTTTTTAAACATAGATACTTTATTCTAAAATAACTACAACCAATACCAGTGATGTAGTCTGATCTTTATGTATGAAAAACTCAGTGTGTTTCTATGTTTTCATGAATTAGCAAATGGAAGCATTTTGTATATCCAATGAAGTGTACAAATATGGTCATTTGCCCAATAAGGGGTCAAAGCACATCACAGCTTAAGCAGGCACAAAATTGAGCTCGAGGTTCAGTGTTGGAGTAAACAATTTAGGCTACAATTGCAACTGTCTGGCATCCAATGACTCTTTGAGAAAATAGCTTCTGGAAATCATGGGGCACACAAACTCCTTCACCATGATAAGGTAGCAATCCACTTAGGAGTGGAGCTAGAATGGAGTGGGAGATTAGCAAGCAGACTGGCCACATCTGCAGTGATGGAGTCTGTTGTGGTGAAGGCAGAGCTCAGCTGAAAAGCAATCCTGTTTATTAACTTTCTGATCTACGTTTCTACCCTTACCCAAAGTCATGAGCTGAAGGGAAAAGCTGCCAAAATGCGAAAGGATCAGAGTAAAGTTGCTTTTCCTCCACCTCAAAATCAAACAGGTGAGTTTGTTTGGTTGTTGGGTTAATATGTCTTTAGGACAGCTGCCCGAAAAGGGGATCCGTACATGTCTTAGTAGGAAAGATTTCTACAATATTGCAAAAGAAAGCTCAATTTTTACACCCTAATTCACCTAGTTAACCTAGTTAAGAGCCACAAAACCAGTGACCCTGAACCCCGGTCCTCATGGGCCACTGTCCTTTTCAACTCAGCACTATAGACACAATTCCACCACAGGGACAGTAGCTGACTTAACTCCCAGGTATAAAATTTTACCCACAGAAAGTCCCTTTTTAGGGCGTAGCTTTTCAGGAACTTTTGCCCAGAAAGAAATTTATCCCGGGAAAGTTTTGTGTTTGATTTCCAGATCAAAATGTTCCAGGTGCTGCAGATGGATCCAACATGGCATTTTCAGTAGATAATCAGGAGTTATCTCATGAATCAGATAAAAACTTAAATATTTTATTTGTATTCTATCTGCCTGCCTGACTAAAGTCATGTTGGTTGTACGTCGCTTGTCTGCAGCAACCCACAAGCGATCAGGTGGTGACAGAGAGGACTGATGAGTACAGAATCTTGTCAACACTCATGAATGCTCCCACATTCACAGATATATTTTCAACAGAGTCAAAAGGGTAAACGTTCCCTCTCACTGTGTTGCCAAGCCCTGTTTGGGATGTTTCTCCAACTGTCATATGATCACACGCAGCAGTTGTTTCACTCATATGTACCACACATACTGTAGATACATAGTAAATGTAGATATCCCACATGCCTGGATAAATGCTAGAAGGATCACCACATACACACACACCCCCTCTCTTCTCCTGAAACAACTGACACACTCACACATGTTCACACAAAGACCTGGTTTCCTGCTGTCTTTGCTCGGTCTCATGATGGTAAACTGAGAATCATGTATGTGTGAGAGGACATGGCCAATATTAGTCACCCTCACATGCATACACAACATCAGTCAACGCTGTCATTCACACACTCACTGACAGACATTTCCCACTTTATACTACGGCGGCATGCGCTTGGCACTGTGACGCAAACACCCGCACATTTCCTGCATTGTTTGGAAGAATGTGGATACACTCACAGGGATATAAAAGACAACCTCCGACCCTCCAAAAGCAACTCATGATAGTCACGTTAGAGTGAATTCTTGATCAAATCATACTTGTGTGGGTGGGGAAGGAGGGCAGCCCTGCTGTGTGGTCTGTGTAACTCAGCCAGAAACACACCACACACTTAGAGCCAATCTCAAGCAATGAGTCTATCAACCACACACTCGCAATCAATTAGCTGAAACATCTGTGCGTGAATGAATTTAGGTCTGTGTGTGAGAGAGAAAGTGGGTGTGTGTTAGTCATAACTGATTTAAACAGAGAAACTCTACTTTCCTTTTTTCCCTCCCTGTGGTGTCTCATTGTTGGCCCAGAATAAGGCAAAGTTTCTTTTGCCAGGTTTGGTGTTCCCACACACACACACACACACACAAGCATTTCAGAGTCATTACTGCTGAAAAGAGAATGGCACTGCACTATTGGCATGTGGGTTAGATTATCCAACCCTAATAAAATTTGTTCTGTTTCTGAGACAGGGAGAGTGAGCGGGGTTGAGGGTTCTTACTAACATATATAGCAGAAAAGGTGCACAAATGAGATGCACAGCAGTGGTTTGGTTTGTCCCGAAAACAGGTCATCAAAAAAAAATTAAAAATGTTTAAACTTCCTCCTTGAAAGAATTAAAATAAGGTCATATTTGACAGAAAAGGGTGTTTTTTTTCAATAGAGTCAAACTGAACATATAGTCTATTATCTTGCTTATCCAGCTTGTGTGTGTAAATGTGTGTAAACATAGGGGACCTATATGAGGGATATATGATGTATGATGACAAATGTTAAACTGCCTCTATCCTCCACCTTCCCCTTACTTCCCCTCTATCTCTGTCACGACCCTCTTCTCTCCTGCAGTCTAGCTATATATCACTGGGAACTCCTATTCGCTTGACATTAATATACCTGATGATTGACATCTGCTTCTGCTGGAAACGATATCTGTGTGTGCACCTACTTTGAGGTGCCATGTGGGCTGTTTTTGTGTGTCTTCCTCTGGTCAAAGGTGAGTGCTGCATCAGCGCACAAGGTGTCTTACTCTGCTGCATTTTAAGTGTCTTGACTGAACCATCTGGGATTGTGGTGATCCTGCAGCAACCACACACAACCTTGCTAAACTAAAACAATGTCATGCATGCACACACATTCAGGAACAATAACAGAGGTTTGCATGGTTTATACGGCCGGTGACTGCAGTACTGTCATGTCACAGACATTTAAATTAGCCTAAGCATCTGTTGCTAGTGGTAACCAGTCAGATCCACTGCAATTGCAGTTTAACAATGTTATATTCAAGGTGTGTCTACAAATCTGTGTCAACCTTGTCTCATGTTATTTTCATAGCTTGTGGAAAAACAAAAGAAGGGTTTTTTTCCCCCAGGGTCTGAAAAATGATGCCCTTGTGGAAATAACCAGCTTTATTTCTCATGGCCACTATGAGGCTGTTTCTTTGTTAGAAAGAAGAAGCTTCATGTTTATTTAATTTAATTTATGGTTTTCTATTACTGATATGAACTTGTCATATTTTTAGATGCTACTTTAGCCAAGTCAACCGGTCAGAAAGAATCATCATACACATATAAATAACAGCATCTGCATCAGAATCCGGATATGAACAGTTTTTTTTATCTAAGAAGTGGCTTTAAATTCCACCACATGAATCTCAGAATACCTGATCACCTGTTAACTGAAGGTTACGTGTGTGAAATTATATGCTATATGAATAATTCAACTGTTTTTTTATAATAACAACACAATTTCAACTTGTGAGCGCAGACCTCCGCCAAGCTTGTTACTATCCCGCAACGATAAAGAATCCTTTGAAACATTCCTGGATCAAGAAAGTGATCCGGATCACCTCCAAAATTTCATCATTTGTTTCTTGTTCTATTTGGAAAATTTCCTGAAAATTTCATGAAAATCAGTCCAGACCGTTTTGAGTTATCTTGTTCACAGACAAACACACACACAGACAAACTCTCCTGAAAACATTCCCTCCGCCTCGCCTTGATTGGTGGAGGTAAAGTTTATATTTGCAGCAGAAATGCAATAATCTGAAAAGCATGGTTTTAAATGTTTAGTCCAATGTTAGAATTCCTTTGGATTATGTGTACAGGGACATACGACACAGACCTCCTGTTATTCTCAAACATCCAGTTTTGTTTAGTTAAAAAAAGAAAATAGCAACACTTAGTTTTGCTTTCTTAACGTGGGAAATAATACACGCACAAAACAGTTTATGTTTTGTTGCTGTACTCTCTTTGTACTCCATCAGGAGAAAATAAGGTTGACTTTAAATCAATGTGGCACGAATGAATCATGGAATCACTTAAAGTCCTTTAGATGTCTAAAAAAACGGTTAAATAAGTCTACCGTGATCCATTATTATATGGCAAGAAAATGCCTACAATCTTTGTTTGACTTCTGCTTTTTTATTTTTTCTTCTTGGCCTTTTTTAACACATGTAAACAAACTTAAAAAATCAGGTTTGCAGGTATACAAGATCTCAGCGTATTGGGGATAAATGTCGGTGTGTTAATCTGATTTCTTATAATCAGGATTGCTGTTGTCTGATAAAGCACATCACATTATGTTGTTTACATGATCACTTGAATAATCTGACAGCTCCAGAAATCGGATTACGATCAGATCGTTGATGGGCTTATTCATAATTTACAGGAGGAGATGATTTGATCTGTTTCCAACTCTTTGTAACTTATGAGAAAACGAAGCAGGCTAATATGCATACAGGTTAGTGGATACAGACATGCTGGCAGGATTTGATAGTGTTTTTATCAGCAAATCCCAGCTTTAATTAAAAACATCCTACTGAAGATTAAAATCCACATTACATAAACATACCTACACACACACTTACACATTCATGCACACATACAGGAAGACACCTGTCTGGATTTATGCATAATCTATAAGCAAATAACTATTTTGCTTCACTGCTGATGTAAATATCACACCTGTCAGAAAACAGGGGACTTACATGGGAGCTGCGTTTGTCTTTTCATCTTTCTCCACAACAACACATGTTCTTATGTCTTTGCTCAGAGATACACAGAGAACACTCAAACACTTCCTCTTTTTCCACATCTTTGTAAATAAACCCACCAGCTGATGCTTTTTGGAACACATAAGCTAAACCTGTCAGTGGGATATACACACACTCAGGTGGGCAAAATTTGACATGACCTCTGATTCACATCCAGTGAATCAGAGAATATTTGAGCTTCTTGTCCAATCCTGTGAGTGTGTGTTTGGGCGTAAATCAAGTAGATGTGAAAAAACACTGCACTAAACGTATATTTATAAAGCCTCTTTCCCATTTAAAGAAAGTAAAACTGTAAGCTTTATTGCTGCTTCCCAATTTCAGAGTTCAAATAACAAATGGATTTGCTGGTACTGATTGAAAACACAGAACATATAAGATCTAAATGTGAAAAACAGACCTCTGATAAAGGCTGAAGAAATGGATCGCACAACTTACTTCACTGAGATGCAGAAAGCAACGCACTAGGCATTAGTTTCTCTCAGTCAACATGACACAAATAGTGCTAAGCTGAATTTTATAAACCTTGGGAAACACTGTAACCATGTCAACCATTTTGTCCGATGGAAGACAGAGCCCTTTGAAACATCACGGCCCTTATAAAGAGATCACACGTGGCAGTGCTGTAACATTAAAAGCTTTACATTGAGTCACCATCTTACCCTTTACTAATTTGACTCACAGCAAACTTTGCAGCTGTTCGCTTTACTTTTTAGTTTTTAAACTTCTTTTTTTTTTTGCAGTTGTTGCAGAGCAGGTAAATTCTGGCATCATACAAGAAGCCAAATATCTTTACATTTTTGTGAGTGTAGCTGAGCTGTTTGGTAATTTTCCTTTAAAGGAAAGAAGATTTATTCAAACATGGAAAACGTAACACATGCCTCACTGACACTGAGGTTATGATTAACTGTTAACCGTCCTCTTTTTTTAACCTTAAGGTCAAACCTGGTGCTGACTCAAACATCAGTGTGGAACAGAAAGGCAGGTTGATAGGCAGGTAAACAGGACTATAACACATTAAATACAAACAACTAAATAAGCAGAAAACAAAATACAGATTAAACGGTCTGACGGTAGTCGGCTTCTTTTTCTGGATTTTTCTTCACTTATTTGCAAGATGAAGGAGGACACTTGACCTTGCATGTGTTTTTAGTTGGGCTGTTTCCTCTCACCCCCTCCCTTCACCTTCTCCCTCCTTCTTCCCTAGGGCAAAGTCTGGCCCCGTGCACATCCACTTAAAATGACCCTCCACCTTCCCGCCCCCTTCACAATGCACCTCCACCTCAGCATTTGTGCGAGCTTGTGTGTGTGTGTGCTTGCATGTGCATTTGTCTTCAAAGTCAAGTGCCTCATTGTGTGTGGAATTAATGATAATCCTTCGTAGTGCTGCAGTGCTGCTTAAGCCCCTCCAGCTGCTTTTTACCTCCAGAAAAAGACACATCTCCCAGAGCACCATCTTACCTAAAGACTGGCTCAGATGCACAGAAGACAGGCAGCTCAGACACAGAGGGAGAGTGATGGGGGTCAGTTAAAACCAGTTGGACGGAGCAGAAGTTATGAAAGACTTCTTCAAATCGACAGCAGCTTGGTGTCTCCCAGCACAGCAGTACAGCTCTCCCAGTCTCTGCATGCATGTCTACACACATCCAGCTCAAGTTAAACTCCTATTTCCACACTTTTTGACCTTTCTTCCTCATTTCTGTTTGTCTTTAGCGAAAATCGCCCAGGAGTTTGACAATTTATCCTCCAATCCGATGCATAGATTCTTGAAATGTGCCACAAATCTGGTAGTCAAGCCGGAAGGTTTTGGAGGACAGGGAGAATCTCCATTAGAAACAAACATTGTCATTTCATGCACTTCCCACATTAAACTCCCGCCTCTCATTTAAAACCAGCTTGACAGATGCCTTTAAATATTCACTTGCTCAACAACAAGTGTTTGAGAAGCCGAAGCGAATGTTAAAGTTAGATTCCATAGGGACATGAATATAGCATCTCCATAATAATCACAGTGACAATGCTCCAACCATAACACTAATTCCTGGGACTCCACCTCACACACACTGCACATGCACACGGACTCACGCACACACGCTCAAAAAACACCCAGGTAATCATTTCCATACTTATTTTCTTTGTATTCGTGTTCCTTTCTGCTTCATATGGTTTAATAAAAAGCAACAGCACGGCTTTCAGAGTAGGTTATATATATCATTTTTTTAATCGCATTTGAAAGAGCCCTAAAAGTGTGGCCGGCATCTGTACCATGTCAGACATTAGGATTTATTAGAGGGTTGTTGCCAAAATCACAGTAAGACTTTGGACCCTCCCAAAGTCTAAGGAGGCTGTGGTTTTACCCCAGTAAATGACTTGTTTTGACTCATTTAATGTATAAATGACTTAACCCTCAAGACGCCAACATGTTGTACGTTTTTAAGGCACACTGTCAATGAGAAAGAATCTGATTGTAACCGAATACCATGATCACAGTTCAAGTACTAACCAAATTCCTGCATTGTACACACTGCAGGGATGTTAAATCAAACCTATTTTATAATTCACTTTAAATTCTTAAAAGTAGTCTACTAGCAAGCTGCCTCATATTTAGGCCTGTATTTAGAAAAACACAATGGGTTACATGCATCACAATCAGTTCCAGGGCACACAGGGTGAGGAGAGTGAGCTCATACCGAACAAGCGTGCCCAGTCACTTTAATTGTTAGTAAGAACAATAAAATCTGACTAATACCAGCTAAATCCTGTTTATATTAAATATAAGGTGTTTCTTTTATAGCACATGGAGAGCTGGTTTTAATCTACTTGAAATGAAAAAAATAGCACGGACTTGTGGAATGCACCTGTAAATTTAACTGACTTAAACCCTCCTAATAAACGTGTTCCTCGCTGCAGTCGTGTGAGAAAAGATAGAAGTAAAACAACTGTGGTAAAAGTTCAAATGAGGAGAGGAGGGGCAAGTTAAACTAAATAAGATGGAAGACTGAGCTCTTATCTTGCTTTGGTCATTTTGGGCACATGTATGGGAGTAATGTAATGTTTTTTCTTTTCTTTTACCCTGTGGGTGTATGTAATCCCTGGTAGTTTGTCAACAAAACTCTATTTCTGGTTGTTCCATTTGGACTTGTTGAAGCAGTAAAATGGGAGGAAATTAAAATGTGTAGCTACTGTGTCCCTCCTCTGAAATGTATAACAAGAGCCAGGTGTGGTCTGGCACAGTTATGTTATGCTCAGCCTCACACACACACACACACACACATACACACGTCTGAACAGCCATAACTGGAGTTTGGACTGTTAAAAGTTCTCCTGGGTTTTTGCAGAAGCTGCAGAGGGACTACCACCTTGGTGCTAAGTTGTTGCTTATTTCCAAATCACTGAATGGATATGCTGCAACACAATAAGTACTTGGAGCGCGCACACACACACACACACATGCAGATTCCAGGCGTATGTGTGCCTGAAGTGCTCGCGCTCTCGACATTATGGTGACCCTGCACATAATCATCTCTGTCCCCACGGTGCAGTGGGCTGTATGCTGTTGGTCACGCTCTGGCTCAGAAATGCCGTCCACCAGACTGCCGTCTTTCATCATCATCTCCACGGCAACCATGCTTTAAGTCAGTGTGACAATGAATTCCACCTGGGCCTGTGGCACTTGCTGCCTTCGCCATGCTCGACATTCAATCACATGTGCCTATCTGTTCTGCAGCCCTTCACGGCTCATCACAACTGGATCTTAAATGTTCTCTCATCGGCCTCCCTGCTTCTGCCCCTCTGTCTGTCACTATTTTCTCATGGTTTCTTGCAGCCTTCTTGCACTGAGCTTCTTTCATCCATGATTTTATTAATGAGCTAAACAAGCCTAAGGTGAAGTGGGGTCCAGGAGAGACCCTAGATCTTCCTCAGTGCATCAATAGACACAATTAGGGGAACATGCATGTTTGTTTTATCTATTTTCTGTGCCACAGATGATAAAAGCTTTACATTTGTTTTGTATATTTGTATATTTTGTCTCTTTTCTCAGGATAATACAAGCATATCCTTAATTGCATTTGTTAAATAAAATCAATGATGTCAGATCCCAGGGTTAATGGTAGCAGAGGCTGTGCCATCAAGTGAATACACACAGTGAAATTTAAGATTTATTCTGTTCTGAAGGGCTCTGCTGCCCTCGTGTGGTTGCTTTTAGCACGTGCTGGATGTAATGAGGGAAAGGACCAAAAAAAAATCCAAAGATTAACTTTGTATCATGTTTTCCTGAACACTGTTCTAATCTCTTTGGAAAACGCTCTGATGTGAATTTATAGTTCATTTTGATGGACTTGGGATAAATATAAACTAAACTGTGATGTGGGTCTGAAGCAGTGATGAAAGAGATGTTTAAATAAGCTAAACAAAGTTTACTAAAAATCATACTAAAGAAAAAAATCATAAAATTCACAGATGGTGTTACAAGACTTTTATACGCATGTTATAAAAATGAATCACTGAGTTTATCATTTTTCTCCATTATAAAGAGGTGATCCAATAGAAAAAGATACTAAGAGAAGCTCTGATTCTTCTTTTGATGGCCACCTCGTGCATGCTCAGGATGGATGGGATTTGATGCAGCCGGTTGGTTTTCCTTAACCAGACCGTTTATTATCAGAATTGTTGTTCTTACATTTAAAAAATAAGTAAAAAGAGTGAAAAAAGTTGAATGAATAAATAAATATAAAGTGAAAAATAAAAAAAATAGTAATATAAATACAAGCAACAACGATGCAGTATTCACATATGAACTGGCTCTAATGTGTCTGTAAAGTGCCATTATACTCCCATCCTGAGCCTGCATGAGGCAACAGTGGAAAGGAAAACTCCCTTTTAACAGGAAGGAAAAACCTCCCGCAGGACCCGACTCAGGGACTCATCTGCCTCCACCGGTTTGGGTGGAGAGGACGGGATCCACATGCACTGTAACTTTTGTCCAGGAAGGCCTGCAGAAAAGGAAGAAATAAGTTCATGATGCCAATACTGTCATGACAGTAACAGCCTGAAAGCTGGCTCTTCCTCACATTGTACTCTTAGAAACTCTACCAACCTGCAGTCTGAGGCCTTTTGGATCAGCTGGAGACTTTACAGGGCATATTTGACAAAGCTCATAAACAGAGAATTGCAGTAATTCAATCTAGAAGCAACAAATTATGGAGTAATTATTCTGCATCACGCAACCTGTCCAGGGTGAACCCCATCTCTGGTCCGGATGGCTGCTGGGATTGGCTCCAGAAACCCACGACCCTGAAATAGATAAGCAGTTAATAAAATGGATAAATAAGATGGATATTCTGCATCACTAGCAAACATTGTGGCAAAAAGCACCTCGTGGTTTTAAGTGAAATATGTATTCTGCATGCATGTGTTGAGTTTCTCTTCAATGAAAAACAATAAAAAGCCTTTTAGAAGCACCATGAATAAAGCATGAAACAGAAACGGATGAGGTGAACTCATTGGGGTGATGAAGATGTTTATTTACTTTAGGGTAGGGGAGAAAGAAATTGAAAACAGCTGGAAGAGAATAAGAAATACTTACTTACTTCTTTCAGGATTTTTTGTGATTTGCTTCCATTTTACAGCTGTTTCAATAAAGGTTTATTCATACTAGGATTCACCACCACAAAGGTATGTGGACACCTGGAATAAAGCTGAGATATGCATGATTTTGCACCACTACCAAAAAAAGTAAACATACAGACAGGAAGTGGGATTTGGTGGAGAAATTTGTAAGAAATGATTAGCAAAAGCTTTAGCTTTTTAAAATATTGCTATTTAGCTTTCATATAATAGCTGTAAGACGGTTTTGTAAATCATATTCTTGAGTTCAGATAGTAAAAAAACAGAGAAGACGACGGTCACTCCCTCTGTTGGTGATTTTCTGGTAACACAATCAGCACCGCTAGCTTCCTTCTGAGGTTCAATCGGTTCAAACAGAGGGAGACAGAGGGGGGGAAGGACCGAGAATGGCGGCCGTGCAGTGCACCAAATGCACGGCAGAAAGGAAAGGGTTTCGGCGGGAACTCGATTCCTGGCGACATAGACTAATACATTGCGTTGGTATGAACTGCATCTAGTTGGTTATTTTGTACAAAATCGGCTGATTTAAAATACTTTTCCTTACAGAAGAAGGATCGTTGTGCCGTTCTGTGTTGTATTGCTAGCTGATGTTAGCTAGCTAGGTGGTAGCTAGCTGGTAGCTAGCTAGCCCCATAGTATATGAACTGCACTGGCTAATAGCTACGCGCTAGCTCGTACGTGTTGACTCCCTTTGTTTGCCCCCATGAGCTAGCTGGCTATCGCCGGCGTTCGCTTTTTCAAACGTTTTCATGTTGCTAAAAAGACTTCACACATCCATCAAAAAGGCGCACTTTATCAATTGTCCACCGTAGTAACAATATTAAATAGATTTGTTTACTGACACATTTATTTCTAATGGATATGGCAATCGAGGGCTAAGCTATGGGAAATGTCAAGCTGTCATTTTGGGGGAGGGTATTGTTGATACGTTATAGAAGCTAATGTCATAGGACATGGAAATAAAGAAAAGCTCTCCCTTCAGGGGTCTCTTCACCGTTTATCTGAGCTTAGTTTTTTGTACAAGTTATGTACATTTCTATTCTACAGGTACTAGTAGCCGAGCTTTGCCTGAGTTAGCTGTTTACTGTTCAACGTTTAATCTTAGCCATCCAGATAAGATCCAAAGTAATTGTCATAATCTTCATTATTCTCGCATTTACGTGTTGTTGGCGATGTGGAGATCACACGAAGCAATGAAACTTTACATTTAATGAAAGTTTACAGCTCACAGTGGAGTGAAAACGTCGCCTAGATCTAGCTTGGATTTATAAATACACAAAGTAAAGGAACAGGCTGTACTAAAATGTCAAGCACGTCCAGTATCTTGTTGAAAATCAGTACTGACATCCTTCATTTTGTCTTGCAGGGTTTGAATGTATTCTGGAGGGAATCTATGGCCCAATGCTGATGAAAGACCTCAATTTATTTGTTGGTGGGTTGTTGAATATACTGTTGCTGTATTAAATATTTGGAGCAGTTTTGCAGTCATATCAAATCTCTGTCAGTTCTGTATTTGAAGCACAAACTCAGTCACATTTATTTAGTTAAAACAATTATTTTACTGCAGGCGTTTCACCAAATGTTTAAAAAAAGATGGGAGTCTTTATTTTGAGTAGAGGGTTGCTTTAAATTTTACGTCCATTGTAACTCACTATATGTTCATTGTGGCATAATTTTACACAGATGCCTCAGAAAAAAGGGATTGTGATCTAAAAACACATTTTTCTTTAAAATAAAATGCTTTATATTCATCAGGATACAAATCATTAATCCATGTCTTAAAATAAATTATAGCTATCTCATTGATCTGATCATTTGAAGCCATTATAGTGTCTACTTTTCTATTCCCTGCCACATACATCACTGAGCAGAGGTTTTACTGACTACTCTTAGAGTTTGGAAGAAAGGAAACAGAAAAAGTGATTGTAAATAAGCGTGCATGGCCTCTTAGAGTAGTCCGTTGTACATCAGCAAGTATCCACATGCATGATCGACAGCTGGTGCTTTGGGAAAACGTGACGTGTTGCATGATACACACACACACTCAGAGTCTCCCTGCTTTCACTCAGCTTTACTTTAGTGTTGAATAGACGAGACCCTTTTCGTTTACTGGCTTTTGACACTTCCTGGATATTATTTTTAAACTGCTGGTTTCAAGTGCATTGCATTCAGAGGGCAAAGGGTATAAAATGCATAATTATACAGTTTATGTAACATAAAGTTGCATAATTTATACAATTTCAGTACCAAACAGGAAATATGTTATCATGACGGTTATCGCGAACATTTTATTTTATCAACCATAACTTTGCCCAAAACATTTTCACTCGTCCATCGATTCACAAATAAAGGCTGCATCACAAAGTCTCCTCTGCTGGGATCACGTGAGCAGTACACCTGCGTGTCTCTTAAAGGAAGCCCACAAATCAGCTGATAGTTAAATGAGGCGCATGCAGACACCGCTGCACCAGAACATGCCAACACAACGCTTCCTTCTGACTTGACATCTGTGGAGTTGTAACTTGGGGGACAAAAGTCCATGTTTTTTATCGCTCGATTACTTTTGCATCGCCACGGTGACTGCCACATCGCTTTTGTCATACTACATTTAGCTCAGGTGTGAAGTAGTTAATGAATAGTCTGATTGGAGGCGGTCAACTGGAATTTTGTTACCAAAATAAGTAACTTAATACACTACAAAATGTTTTTAATGTGTAAATATATCATTTAGTGGCCGTGAGTAGACTTAATGTTTGGTGTAAAAGAAATAAATAAATAAAAGCTTTTATTTTTACCTGCTCGCCTTTAATGTCTTCATAGACTATCTGCTAAAATGAATATAACATCTTTTAACGTGTCCATGGTCTGCAAAGGGTTTTGTCACAGAATGAATATAATGCAGGAATCCTTTTTCCCTTCATCATAGTTTATGGAGATATTGTTCGAACCCTGATGGACTTTACCTTTTTATTAAATGTGTGTTAATTTGTCTTGCAGGCTGTGAACCTGAAAAGGTGGATGACTGGTCTCCAGAAGCGAGTCGCTCTCAATGTTCATTCTGTAACCTTTCACTGGACAAACTCAGTGTAAGTATGTCGGTGTTGTTACATGGAAACTGTGTTGTCATTTCTTGGCAGATGTAGTGCACATATTAAAAGGTTAATAAAGAAACTTGTCTGTCTTTACATGTAGGAGCCAGTACTCGCAGCCATGTCGCCTTCCTCCTCCCCCTCTGATTTGTCTCCCTGTCAGGCACCGACCATTTCTGAGAGCAGCCAGTCGGCTTACCGGTTCCTCCAAGCAGTGTTTCACAAAAAAGGTGAATGTTTCTTCTTTTGCCACTTTTGTGGCTGTTTCCAGTAACCTTTATGTAGGTAAATCTGTATGTTTTAGAAACACGGCTGTGCATATTCGTTTTTTAAATTGGCATAGTTATTTAGAAATCCATCCATGACACTTATTTTCTACATGTTTGAGACATTGGTCAATGCTCTCCTCCTAGACCAGCAAGGTGTTGAACATAAAATTTTAGCTTTAATAAATGCCCAATTACATATATGATTAATAAATTAATTGGAAAAAAAACATTAAATTGCAGTTTGCGTTCCAAGCAAATGATATTGTATGTATTGTATTGACACTGATGTACACTTCAGAGCTCAGCTAAAGCATTGCTACAAACTTAGCGAATTTGCAACTATATTTAGTTTTCAGACCCTTTTAGGGACTTTATTTAAAAAAAGATGCCATCTACAAATCTAGCTTTTTTTTCCTGAAGTTCTTAGATGGCATAAAAGCACATTTTCTGCATTTAACGTTAAATGGATGGTACTGCCACGGGCACCTCCCTCATAAAAAGCACGAAGAGCCTCGTCCTTATGCAGCTGAGGTTCTGACTCCCAGCTGAAGGCAGAGGAAGAGATTAATTTAATAATGGCTGTTTGACCCTGGCTTATATTGATGCCAATTAATGAGTGTAAAATGAAATAATTAAAAAGGTTAAAAGTAGTGTAACATGTTATAGATGCTTAATTAGAGAACTGCCAGAGCTGCTGAAGTACTTAAAATGACTCTTAAACATTTGGCAACATATTTTAAATAGAAATGCAGTTATATGTACTTTCCAGACATTACTCAAAGTCAGTTGTTCACTAAAATACATTTAATTAAAAAAAAGGTGTGTTTTGGAGTAAAAATGTATTAGTTGAAGCCACTGGGAATTTGGTTTATAAAGGAACGGTTGTATTGCTGAACCAGCCAAGGCAGCTGCACCAGTTACCAGTTTAATGTTTTAAAGATGTTTGTGTGCTCGCTTTGCCAGATCTGCCCTCGGACTGTGATTCGAACATACCGCTGGTTGCTCAGGAGCTGATGAAGAAGATGATATGCGAGTTTGCTGTAGAATATGCATCCAAGTGCTTACTCCGCACCAATACAAATGGTGTAACAAGGTCATCATCTCCATCCTCACAAACATCAGATGCCCCTCTGGACCTCACAGTGAGCCGAGCGCTGCAGGAGGAGAAGAGTAATCCTGAACCAGGTAGGGAAACGGTTTCAGTGCAAGGCCTGTACGTGAATATTTCATGCTGCACAGGTTTGCAGAGGGTGGAATAGTGGTCCTTCATTCATACCCTCTCATTAAAGAAGGAAAATACATCTGTTATTGAAATAAGTTGAAACTTATTAAAGTGATAATAAATCATTTTTCATTGTTTTCTAATTCTGGCTCAATAGAAATATTAAATAAAACAAGCAAACAGAGAAAATAATATATGTTGCATCACTTAAACTAATATTTTGTTGAACAATCCTTTGACAAAATCACTGCTCTGCACCAGTTGACAGGATATTTTCCCCACTGCTTATCAGCAAACTGCTGCACTTTGTCCAGAACGGTTCTTTTTCTTTTAAATGTTTTTAATTATTTTTAACTCAATTAGATTAAAACACAATCTTATACAATGAAATGATAATTTAGCACATTTTTGTTATTATTTTTTCAGTCTCTAATTATTAACTGACCGGTATGAATCCATTTGAAGACAGTGAAACATTTTTAAAGACCTGAAACCCTGACGTAATCAAATAAACTTGTGTTGCAACAGATGGCGTGCTCGACCTCTCCAACCGGAACTTCTCCAGCTCAGCGGCTTCATCATCATCATCTAGTCACAAAACCTCGGGGTAAGTTTCATTGTGTTTGCATTGCTTCTAGCCAATATATGGAAAATATTTATGTGAAAAAAAATCTAATTAATACTAGTGTAAAGTTGGGATTACTCATAAATATAGCAATGACTGCCCTGATTAAACCTTTTCATCTGGTTTTACTTGGACTAAAACATTGCATGAGAGGAAATTCTGACTGCTAAATTAGTTAGCATCTTCTATTTTAATATTGTGACAAAGATCAGTAAGTAAGCATCACAACTGTTATGTTTAATAGTGTTGATTAAAATCATGACAGTAGACATTTCCTCTGTCTGATTGATAACCTGGTTTCTATTTCTGAAATGCATTAGTATAAGAAGTCATTCTAGGAGCTAGTTTGTGTCGGTGTTTTGGTTCTGTGGGGTTGACTCTTTTATCTCTTGAGCGGTAACGTCACAGCAGAGTCCAGACTATCATACCTGCCAACAGCTCAGGATTGCAAAATGAAAACACTGCAGTATTTCACAATGACTTTACTTCCGCTTTTACTAAACCATTTATGAGTTTTAATATTCAACCTTCAAGCACGTAGGAGTCTCACTGGAAATCACAAAACTGCAGGGGTTGTATGTGGGCGCCAAAGTAACCCCAGCCATTCACAGACTGTCCTACCTGGACGTGAAGAGGCTTTGCCACACACAAAGATTGTGTGTGCGTGGCGGACACACAACAGCAGTGTGTGTTTGACTGAAAACATAAAGACTTGAAACAAACAGTCGTAGTGATGTTACCACCACAAGGCATAAAGGAGTGGACCCCGGGGTCTACAACCCCTCCCCTGTTCCCAATGCCAAAATCAACCCACCTCCATCCTCACCCTGCTGTTTGGTCCTCCCATCCCTAGGAGGCAGCACAGGCAGAAGGAGTACACTGAAAGGAGCTGGGAGCTGTCACAGGGGTTGCTGTCCAAGGCTTTGAAAGATATCCGTTCAGGGAGGCTGCAGGAGCAGCGTGCTGCTTTGCTCTATGGAATACCTCTTCAAACCCTGAGGCGAGGTTTGGACAGCTGGGCTGAGGGGAAGCACGGGTTGCTGCATCAGCTTACATCAGGAAGCAGAGATATCAGGGATGAAGTGGCATCACACAATATGATGTCATCTGCATTAGGCGGTGAAGCCCGTCTTGTTCTGCAGAAGGTGGCAGCTTGGGCAGAGCGGGCGGAAATTGGAGGAGGCGCAGAGGAGAGTGGAGACCTAAGTTTCCCATCATCAGCTCTCACCTTCTGTCAGCCAAGCGGTCCACAAAAGACCGCTCCTCACTGTTTCTCCCAGCTCAGGGATTCTCTCCAGCCCCCCTCGAGCCCAACTTCTAGTCTGGAGACTCCTACACCTCTGCGTATTCCTCAGGTCCGTTCCATGTCTGACTACAGCAGATCAGTCGCAGCTGAGAATTGCAGCATAGCCGAAAACCTACATCAACGTACCTCATCAACCGAGGGTACTGCCAGTCTGTCTACCACATCTGCCAGACCTTCATCCCTCTTCAAACTCAGACCTCCATTCTTGGCACAAGGCTGTCTGGGCCGCATCAGCCAATCACCTTACCGTCTGGGACCACACGGATCTTCACTGGATGAGCCAGAAGAGGGGCTCGGTTCTCGGGACAAAGACAAACAACCTCGAAAGAAACGTGGGCGGTACCGTCAGTACGACCACGAACTGATGGAGGAAGCAATCACCATGGTGATGGCTGGCCGCATGAGTGTCTCTAAGGCCCAAGGGGTTTATGGCGTGCCCCATAGCACACTGGAATACAAAGTCAAGGAGCGCACTGGAACACTGAAGAACCCTCCCAAGAAGAAATCTTCTAACTTTTGTTTATCCAGTTCCAACACGTCTGGATCGGGTACCGTAACCGGTTCCACTAACTCAGGAAGTCTTGCCTCAGCTGCCGACACAAAGAGGTTCTAGACCAAGGAACACCTCGAAATTCCTCAACACTTGAACACTTCATCTCTTACAAGATACCTGTTGTCTGGAGACACTTGTTAAAACACAACACATGCCTTTTCAAAACACATGAATTTTAATATTCAGGTCTTTTAACTGTTTGTCTGTAATGTGAGAGTCATACTTTAAGCTGTATTTTTCTAACTGAATCCTTGGCTTTATTCAAAGCATCTGCTAAATGCAGCGTTTTTCACAAAGCAGTGGCGCTTTGTGCATCTTTAGTTTACAGGGGGGCTAAACTCAGACAGGGTTTTATTACTTACTCTAGAAAACACTGGACATGTAATTTGGATTATTTTATTACTAGTATGAATCCCCCCCCCCCCCAAAAAAAAACTGAAAATGATTTGCTGTATTAAAAATCAATGTGTTAAATTGATTATTTATTGTGATAGTGGTAGATATATTATTATAGTGAGCAGTTTTTTGGAGACTGCTAACGTTTTAGTCTTTAGTTGCAACACTATGTGCTCAACAACTGCTTTTAATCTAGCTGGACGATCTTAACTTGATTTTGTTTAATGATGCACTGAACCTTCTGTTGTCTCCATGAATTTTCCTCCATAAAAGAAAAAACTACCGTGATCTGAAAGACTGCTAAGGATCAGTTTTGAAAAATACAGTTGCGGTCCTCTTAAAGCTATGAATTAAAGTGTGACTCTCATATTTGCTAGCTGTTTAAATTCTTAGGTTATTCAGGTTTGATTAAATTATTAAAGCTTCTCTAAAAGAGCACTGATGATTGTCATTTGCAGCTTTCTATATCTCTGGGTATCTCGCCCAGGCTATTGAAGTGACTTAGAGCCATTATAACAAATTAAAAACTCATTACTATTGTTGGAGTCCTCTTTGAACATGGAGACTGTACATACTAAATGCTGTGGTGGCTCCATCTTTGAGTATTTGCTCAAGATATCAGCTTAAAAGCCATTTTGTGTCCACATATTTTCCGTTGTCCTTTTTTTGCAAGCTAGTCTGAACATTTTATTGAGTGTAGATGGAATGCAAACGTGCAGCATGTTTCAAAATGTGCACTGATAAAGCTTGAGTAATGTCAATATGTACGTGTACTGTTTGTAAAGGATGTTCTTTTATTACCCATATATTTACTAATTCTGCTACTGTAGCTGTATTACTGCTAACCTCATACATAACTGCTGCTTATACTTACTTGACTGTTTTTCTGACTCAGAAATGCATAGCTTTGTGACAAACTCATATCAAAGCATGACCCTTAAAGACAGATGAACTTTTGTTGCATGTATAGGTTTTATTGTTATTGATAGTTGATTGTGTCAACTACTGGAGGCTACAGTAGTCTATGGTTTAAGTGAAATGTTGTTATTGTGACCATATTATTACTATTAGGGCTTACAGACTTTTTTTTATTTTATTTTAAAAGTGCTAGTCTACATTTGTGTCCATGTAATTAATGCTACTACCAAAGCAGCATTTCAGGGTAAGCCACACAAAGCTGCTTTGATTTGTTTTGCTGCTATGTCAGCTCGTTTCTCATATTTTTACACGCTATAACCTCATTGTCACATATACCTCTGACTTTTTATCTGCCTGCACCCAGTGCCAGGTTTCACATTAAGTCCTCGTTTTTAGAGTACCAGATCTGCTCGAGCAAATCATCTTTGAAAGCTTTTGTATTTTTAAAGCTTTTTTTGTTTTCTGGTGGGAAAATGTTGGGGCATTTAAATCTTTGTAACCGAGAGCTATATAGATACTTCTGAATGTATGTGCTTCTAATGGTACATGTTGCCCATGTCTCAGGCTGCTCTTAACAAGCCCAAAACCTGCCTGAGAGATAGAAACATTTTAATGTACAGCCCTAAATGTTTGTTATAGTACACACTAAAGAATTGCAGCTGATCTATGAGATAAAGCTTCTTTCCTTTTTTTTGACTGAATTGTTGGCAAATGAGTGAAGCAACTTAATATATTTATATTTATGCATAAATCAGTTATTGCACTATTATTTAAAGACCTAGAATCCTGTTTTGTGTTGTTGCTGCATACTTATTTATTATTGATTATGCTTCAGAACTGTGATTTTAGTTTGACTGTAGTATGATTCCTCTTAATGGAGGTGCTTAATCCAGTGTGATGTGTGTGTTGCTACACCTGCATGAATGCTTTTGAATATATGCTTTTATTGTTTATGTAGTCTGGAAATGACAGTTGTAACTCTTGTGGTTGTTTAGTGCTTATGTTCCTGTTAAATTATTTAAGCTTTTTTGGGGGGAAATTTTTTTTTGATGATCTTAAACTTGATGTTAACACTACAGAATGTATAGCTACATTTGAGTTGAGTCCACACAAGGTCTCAACACAGACTGTATTTCAATCATTGGAATATACTTAAATGACATGTTAACATTATTTAACCGCTTGCTTAATTCTAGTATGACCCACTGGCTGATTTAAAGAAAAAAAGGTTGTTGGCAAAAGTGCTGTTGAAAAAACATATTTTAGTTTGAGCGTTTCTACAATCGTTCCTTCTGCTTCCAGCAGAATGTCATCATTTGCCTTCAACTGCTTATCAATAAAACATTTCTCTAACTTAATTAGTGTCCTGTTATGATTTCACGTGACACAAAGGTTTAGTTATTGATAATTTACTTTTGACAAATGCAATTTTATTTCTCATTTTAATGCACCAGATGTTTTCAGTCTGTGATCCGGTTGAACTGCTGGCAGCATGGTTTAGCATCTGGACTCTGTTTCCATTGCATGTAGAATATCGTTTAGCATTGTCATGTGCAATAAGAAGATCTTCCCCAATCAGGATTGTAGCATAAGTTGCTCCAAAGCATGCATTTACCTTTCAGCATGGATGGATCTGACACAGGTGTTGATAGGTGTGCAAGTTTACTCATGCCACTGTGTTGTTAACACCTGTCTGCATCTATTAGTTCAGATTGTTTCTTTTGTTTTAACTCAGGAGAATGAAACGGTACTGCGAGGGGCTTTCTCTTACAATTACAGGATAATTTTTTCATGATGCTACAGATCCCAGTTAAGGGAAAATACACAGTATTTGGTATTTTTGTTCTTGAAACTACTATTTGTTAGTTAGTGCTGTTCTTGGCATAAATGTCACTCACACTCCTCTGTTAGTTAGATCCAGTCTGTCATAGCCCAGCAGCCATATGAATGCTGTCTAAGACATCGTAAGAAGTGCAGAAACTTTAAAGCTCCAGTAAGAAAGTGTGTGTGCTCTGGATTAAAATAATCTTATAAAAACAAAGGAAAGCATTTTAGTGTGGTTTAGAGGCTTAGATTAAAAATGTAATGCTTTTACTTTACTCCAACAAGGTTTTAAATAGAAGATGTCAGAGGGCTGCTGTTAACTAGACTCAGTTTTGAGTTAAGCTTCCTAAATCCACTTTTTGCATTTTTGCCTTTAGTTTCCAGCTGCCATCAGTAACAGAAGAACTGGGAGATGTGGAACAGCGAGGGACTAAGTTTCATCAGAGTTCTGCGTTGGACGCTGTTCTACGTTCTTTGTGTTCAGCGCACCAATCTTTACTCTACCAAATCCTGAAGCTGGCACACCAGGAAAAACTGCTGCCGTTTGTTAATCACAACCACGTCAATCAGACTGAATCCCACTGCTGCCACTGTGGTGTAAACCCACAAGATACCAGTACACCTCATTCAGCCCCGTCTAATGAATGTAAAGCTCATGATCACAGCACGTACTGCACTTCAGCAAATTGTGATCGTCAAAGTCATTGCTGTGCAGCGTACAATCCAGGAGACTCAAAGACTGGCTGTAGCATCCATCATCATCATCATCCTTTCAGAAGCGGTAACAGTGAAGGTCATCGGGGCTCCAGCTGTGGTTGTGTGCAGAGGCGCAGGATGGAAACACCCTGCTCCAAGAGGCTGCACTGTGTTTCCTGCCAAAGCCAAAGCTATGCAGTGGGCCACAGAAACATGGCAAGTTCTTTTGTGTCCTGTCCAGTGTTATCCCAATGCCCATCATGTACTCCTTCCTCTAAATCATGTTGCAAACATAATGATTACTTTGGTGCAAACCACATCTGTCTGAGACAAGTCAAGAATATAGCAGATAAAGGTGTTGAGGATGGGGATCATCATTGTCCTGTCCTACAAAGGGAGCAGAGCCCTTCCCCTCCACCTCTTTCTCCTATTCCTTCAGACATTAGTAAAAAGGCTGATGAAAAACCACCATCACTTCTTCACCACAGACAAGCAGAGGAAGCTGACCAAATGATTAAATGTGCTTATGTGAGTGATAGCCATATTGTTGCAGATGTGGCTACAGCTACAGAAAATGACCCACAGGCCAAAATCCCAGAAGATAGTCGGGCAGAACAAAATCCAAGTGGAACTTTACAAGATGTTGTGGATCGCTTTAGTCAGAAGCTGGAGACAATCACATCTATAGACAGGGATCCTGCTTCATTGCAGGCAGCCACTGAAAAGGAGCAACCTCAGTTTCCTTCCACCAGTCAGAGTCAGTGTCATGCTGATGCACACCTGACTGAAATCATCACCACAGTGCTGCACACAGGCCACGCTAGTGACTACAGTCTCAGTGAGCTGTTTAACAAGCATGATAACAAAGAGCCCAAGTCCCCCAATACCCGTTACCGCCGTCGCCAGGAAGTTCTTGTTGCTATAGCAACACCTACTGACGATGCTTCTACCAGAAGACAAACTTTACAAATTAAGAGAGAGCTTGCCAGGCTTGATCAGTCGTACAACATTAGAAAGGGGCCTCCAACAAAGAAAGCAAAACTGAAAGATGGGAATAATTCTGTAACTACATCGTGCACTTCACCGGGCTCAGATTTAGTTACGGAGGTATCTAAAAGAAAAACTGAAGTGGGTGTCGAACCTGTTGAGAATCATAAAGTTGTGAAGGCAACACTGAAAATGCTGTCACCCGACCGAGACAGGGAGGCTGTCGAAGAAGACATAAAAACGATTATAATGGAGAAGGAACAGGTTGTTAAAAGAGAGGAAAGTGAAAGGGAGATAAGTGAGAAACAACTTACTTTGTCAAGTTTTCACTTGCAAAAATCTGAGCTACAAAATACATGTGGAACACAGGGTGTAAAAGCTGTACAGACACCGGTTATGACTTGGAATGCAACCTCAACAAATCAGTATGATGGTTTTTGTAGAGAAGATTGTAAATGTAACTGTGATGAGGGCCACAAAGAAACCCCATCAGTGGAGTGCTTTGAAACGGATAACACACCTGCTAAAGATCCCAATAATCTTGTTAAAAAGGAACAAAAGTGTCAGTCAGACCAGTCCAAGGGGGTAAGAAGATCCACACGAAATATTGTCCCTCCACAATGGATTTCCTCCTATGTCACGGAACCCAGATTGTCCTTCCCTGCAAGTTTTTCTGATTGCGCCCTCAGCAGCATAACACAAAATGAGAAGGCTTTGACTTCTATCACCTTGGACTTATTTCCCAAAGATAAAGATGCAAACAATGTCCAGTGTAAATCAAAAAGTGAAACCCAACTACCCACACATGAGCACACAAGAAAGCTTGCCTTTGAACCGACAACAAAAGAACAATGTGAACCTGTTAACACAGAGATAAAAGATCCATATCAGAGCTTACCCCAAACAGCAGTCAAAGAGAAGACTTCTGAAATACACACCCCAGAAAAAAGAGCAGATAGCATTGATTGTGCTTCAAGTAGGAAGCTACGGTCATCTTCAAGAAGACTACAGTTTCCTAAGATGCCCAAACATTCATCGAATATGGATGTTGCCATCAAGTCTATCGGTGCTGAAAACCCTTCTGGCTCCCAAATTCAGTACACTAGTCCAATTAAGCTCATGTTTGTATCACTAGTAAAGGATAAAGGAGGAGTTAAATATAGTCTCAAATCTGCATGTTCTAGTTGTAGTACACAAACAGAAGAACATTTTGACCCCTATGAAGAGTCTTCATGGTCAGGAGCACTACAGAAATACACAAGCAAAAAGTTTGCACAATCACCAGTAAAATCTGTCATTTCACAAAGTACTGCTGCTACTTTGTGCACAAGATCTACATCTTCGATCAAGTCGACACCTTCGCCGGCCAAGTCTAAACCTTCGCCGGCCAAGTCGACACCTTCGCCGGCCAAGTCGACACCTTCGCCGGCCAAGTCTAAACCTTCGCCGGCCAAGTCGACACCTTCGCCGGCCAAGTGTAAACCATCGCCGGCCAAGTCGACACCTTCGCCGGTCAAGTCGACACCTTCACCGGCCAAGTCGACACCTTCGCCGGCCAAGTCTAAACCATCGCCGGCCAAGTCTACACCTTCGCCGGCCAAGTCTAAACCATCGCCGGCCAAGTCGACACCTTCGCCGGCCAAGTCTAAACCTTCGCCGGCCAAGTCTAAACCATCACCAGCCAAGTCGACGCCTTCGCCGGCCAAGTCGACACCTTCGCCGGCCAAGTCTAAACCATCACCGGCCAAGTCGACACCTTCGCCGGCCAAGTCTAAACCATCGCCAGCCAAGTCTAAACCATCACTGGCCAAGTCGACGCCTTCGCCGGCCAAATCAAAGCAATCGCCGGCCAAGTCGAAACCTTCGCCAGCCAAGTCAACATCTTCACCCATGTCTGCACCTTCATCACCTAAAAATGGTTCCAGAAGATCAAGCGACGGTACTCCATCCAAGCGTTTATCTGGAGATGAGAGCCAAAGGTTACCAAATGACTTGATATCTCTCCATGAAACCACTCCTTTAAAAAGGGGTCCAGGCCGGCCAAAAAAGCAGGGACCACGTTTAGAGCAAAGAGTGAAGAGGCCCATTGGTCGACCTCGAAAGCAGGTTGTTGATGCTTCAGCAGAGGCAAAAGCATTAAATGGGAAATGTATTGTGGCATCTGATGTTGAGGACAGCGCAAATAAAAATCTCAAAATCACAGTGGTATATGGACGTTCAAGGAGAAACAAACGAATGGTGTCCGAGGGTTCTGACAAGCTGCGTACAGACCTCCGCTGTGTTCTGCAGGGAGTCGATCGTGAGCCTAATTTGGGGCTTTTCTTGCACTGTTCTATGAAGGGCTCAAGTAGTCTCAAAACAGCCTCAGAAGAAATCAATTTAGTCAGTCCTGTGAAAGAGCATGCTCCTCAGTCAAGCCATAACATTAAATGTGCAAAACAGGATGAATCTGCTCCCTCGAGGAAACCAGGAAGACCTGCAAAAGTTAAAATCTCTGGTATCTCTGTTACAGTTACTACAGTGTCACCAAGGCAACGCAAAATTCTGATAAATAAAGATAAACAGCGATCCCCAGAATCATATCATCATAACAAAGCAGTCCAGACGCTTGAGGCCAAATCTGCCAAAGGGGCCCCGATAATCAGCTGTCAGTTAGCAAGCAAAAGGACTCAAACCGAGGAGGAGTTTGAAACGAACCAACGTAAAGATGAACTGCCAAATCAATCTGTAGCAGTCAGACATTCAAAGAGGGTAAGAAAGCCCTCGATCCACTTTCTGCATGCTGTTGCTTCTTCAAGTTTTAGATCATACAGCCACAGTAATGCTCTTGTACGGCGCTCTAAACAGCTTCTGCTAACCAAGGAAAGCAATGAAAGAAGACAGGAAGAGCAAAAGAGTAGCAGAGAAACTTCAGGAGAGAAAAGGCAGTCATGTGGTAAACAGAGGGAGAGCATTCCTCAAGACCTGAACAGAGTAGAAGCAGTGTCATTAGATTCAATCTATAGCCCAAAAGAGACACTAAGGTGGTGGGCAGCATCCGCTGAAGAAAGGACTTTGAATGGCGAGCTTGCCAGGAGAATACAACTCATTTCTGACACCTGGGTCACACCAGAAACTACTGACCACACTTCTCTCAATTCCACATTAGACACTAAAGGGAGTAGTTCATTAATTAGAAAGTCAAAAAATTCATCTGTGGTCCGAGAGCTGTTTGACTGTTCACCGAACAAGCCAAGGTCCTGTAGCATGCAGCAGATCTGTGCATGGTTTATGCAGACTACAGAGACACAATCTCTGGCCATTGTCAAAAAAGCAAGCTCCCGTAATCCTTACGAACTTATGCACCTCCCTCGCTCTGCTAATACAAAAAGTGTTTGCCATAGTCCTCAGGCAGAGCGACTCCGAAAACACATCAAGAAGTTTGCCAAAACTGTGCCGAAAAGCCCTCTGCAACATTGGCAAGCTCAACGGCGACTGAGAAAAAATAAAATCAGGCGGCAACTTTTTATTCCCATTTTTGCGATGCATAAACGCAGCCGGGGAGTTCTGTGGTGGAGATGCAGCTCATCTGGTAAATATAAGGCCACTTTGGTCAGAGCAAGATCCAGGTTCCTGACTCAAAAAGAAAGGAAGAGGTGTCAAAAGAAACGGGGGAAGAAGAAAACTAAAGTAGCAACGGTTTGCTCAAGCAGTCCTGGAGTAACTGGACGAAAGCAGAGTTCGCACAGATCTGTAAAAGATCCGTTCTCTGGTTGTCTTATGAACAGTTCTGCCACCTGTTCTGTTAAACGAACTCAGGAACTTGTGGATGCACACAAAGAGCAGAATCTCTGTTCCAAAGCCTGGAGTCCTGAGACTATAAAAG
Source organism: Pseudomugil gertrudae (assembly GCA_037177535.1). Taxonomy (NCBI): domain Eukaryota; kingdom Metazoa; phylum Chordata; class Actinopteri; order Atheriniformes; family Pseudomugilidae; genus Pseudomugil; species Pseudomugil gertrudae. The sequence goes on along the minus strand of JBAMHV010048063.1, from coordinate 6,952 downwards.
AGTGCCGGGTGTTTCTGAGGAAGATCAACTCCCCGGACAATGAGTCTGCGGAGGAGGGGGACTCCTGTACTGTGACACTGGATGATGGGTCACCTTCTGCATACCTCTTTGCAGGGAAGGAGAGGGAACTGGAAAGAGTTGTTAAAGCTGTGAAAAGTGAAAGAAAAAAGAGCACAAGACAGCAGATGGGTGTAGTGAAATCCATGCAGAAGCAGGATACAGTACAAGCAGGAAGGCAGAGGGGTAGAAGAAGCCCTGGGGTTGTATCTACTGAACTACCACAACCTTCACCAGCGAAAAAGTTGAGACAATCGCGAATGAGGGGCCTCACAGGACCGAGATGGCGCGACTTTGTGTTTGGTAAGTACTTTGCTTTATTTCTTCAAGTTTAGAAGAATGTTCTAAGTTTCTCAAAATTAACTCTTGTCTTCATTTTTCTGTAGATAACTGAATTAAGCATGAGGCCTCCTCCCTGGGAAAGGGACTGTGGTTTAACGTGGTGCCTTCGGACATTGAGCTGACCACTTGGACTGACCTCCCGCTTAGGGTCAGTCTTACACTCAGCAGTCATGTAGCAGTCTAACTTAAAAGCTTGATGTTGCACTATTTTTACCGTTCATACATATTTACTTTTTTTTTCTCTTGGTCAACTTGCCTTTGTCTTTCTGAAGGTGTAGAACTCATTTCATCAATGAGTTTGGGACAAGCACTTGTAAAGTGAACTCTGTTAGAGTAACTGTCGTAAGGAAGGACAACAATCTCCTGCATTATCAGGTGCCACCTGAACACACCTCCTTATGAAGGTCAACTAAGCTTTGAGAAAATCTTAATCTGGTCATTCTGCTACTTTAAATCACTCCTGCTCTAAAACCCACAAATTTAATCATTTTATCATCTTGGCACATTTAAAATTCTAAAAAAAATTAAAAAAGTAATATTTTGGTGTTATTTGATAGGTTAGTGTGAAATGATACTAAAATATTTAAATGTTTTTAATCTGAACCTTTTTAATTTTTATAGAACCTAGCATACATCTTTTAATGAAGGATTTGTTTTGCCCATCTCAATTCTTATGTTTGTATGTTTGGCCTCCAACTATAAAACTTAGTGGTGCACTACAATAATTGGCCACAAACCCATAATACAACCAAATATTTTGAGTCTTTTTTTTTTTTGTTCTTGACATTTGCTAAACTTGGCTCTGAATACTAATGGCAACATGTTCACAGCCACTAAACAAAAGGAGGTGTGTGAATAAAGCAAGTGGCATTATGCAGTTGTAGAAGGAAAATTCAGCTTAATTTTTTTTGTTAGTGGGATCTGTCTGCTTTTTGCTCAACCATCTGTATGCGTCTCATTTTCACCAACAGCATTTACTGTATATCGCTGCCAGATGTACTTCTTGCACTATTTCATTAGAGATTATTAATCCCACTACAGTTTACTCCTTCTATATTTTGCACATCATGTGTCCCACTACCAACCCCTAATGTAAATCTAGAACCTCTTTGGTGCAATACAAACCCAGATGTTTATCATGTAGAAATTATTTTATTGTTGACAGACGAATGGATGTACATAAGAATCGGTGTGTTAACATCATGTTTCCACAGCCATGTTGCGATGATCTGAGATTAACCCATTAAGACCTAAGGCGCCTTGTAGGCTCAGGTATACTCTTAGATTGGTTAGAGGATACGTCTAGTTTCCCCACCTGTTTTTTTCCCCTTAAAGAAGCAGAAAATAATAGTCATAGCATTTATTTAAAATAAAGAGATCATATTAGCATTATTTAGTTTAAATGAAGGTGGATGTTGGTTTCCTTTATCTCTCTTTAATTTGCAACAGATGAGGTTACCTCCACTGGTGCTCTGCAAAGCTTACCTCTCCTTTTCCTATCAGCTGTGTAACAAACAGGGCCAGAGTTGTGTAAGAAACACTAATTTGAGTTATTTCTTTCCTGCCATCTATTAGACAGCTGGTACATCCAAAATATACAAGTTTAGGTCAGAAATGTACCCTGTAGAAAGTATTGTGCCTGACTACCCTTGTATATATGTGTCACTGTGGTTGCCATGTAAACATGAGGGAGGTGGCGCTCAGTCATGTCAGAAATAACCATTGGCCCGCTGTTAAAAAACCTGGTGCTAAAAAAAAAAAATCGGTTGTATATTTTCTTTATCGTGTTTTTATACTGTTCGTTACAGATGCAAGAGGTGTGACTGGATCAATAAAGTCTTTTCAACTAAGTTGTGGTGTTTGTTCTCATAGGAGAATTTGGTGGGGGTTGGGATTTAAAATGAACATTTATATGTTTATACAGAGTCAAACTTTTGGTTAATTAGTCAAGAAGTTAAAGGAAAACAAATAAAGTAATTTTATTGTATGCAGAAGGTGAAATGTCTGAACCTTTGCATCATCACCTCATGAGGCTGCAGCTGAAGTTTCACATGATGGGAAAGGCATCGGTTAGACGAAGCGTTCCCCCTGCAGCCCTTCCTTCCACACTGTTTAGTAACTTTTCATAATTAGAAAATCTAAAGTAGCTAAAAGCTCACACATTTTTATGTGGACCCCAGGAAGAGTAGTTGTTGCTGCGGTAATAACTAATGGGGATCCTGAATAAATAAAATAAACATTAGGTTGGTGCTTTTTGGGTTTGTATATCATACGGTATAGCCTGAATAAGCTCTGTTGTTTGAGCACTCCGTACTTGCAGCACACAGTTGACCGGTAGTCATTTTGGAACCTTTTCCACCCAGATGCACAGCTGCTGAGCTCATAAGAGATCATTTTTCAGGCGTTGAAATACTTTCAAAGATATTTGAGCTCTGTTCTGTAAATAAAGCTGATTATGAATGGCATGCATCTCTCATATGGATTTTACTTGCTGGTTTGGGATCAATCTGACAAGGTCAAAAAATTCTACAAGTCCTGAATTCATTTGCTCTTCAACATAATTAGTAGAAGAATGACCACTTGTTTCATCAAATGTATTTTATTTAATGAATAACAAGGTGACAAATTACTAAAATTAAGACAGTTAATTGTTTAATAAAAGGAGCTATTTGTGAATTTAGTTCATAGGGAGTACCTAAAGGACTAAAAGAAAAAAAATCATTTTTAATATTTTAGCTGTTGATGATGGGATGTCTATGACACATTGGCCTCCTGATTAATGAAGGGGTTCAGATCCAGTTTAGTCTTCTCCAAAGCGGCTGTCTTGGCCCTCCGTGATGGACGCACCACAGGCGTGGACTCTGGAACATTTTCTCCATCACTGTAGCCAAAACAGAAACCCTGAGTGTAAGTGTGGATATCAGAATATTTCCCTCGTTGTTGAACCTTTTCTGGACTCACCTCTCTTCTGATGATTCTGCCCTCCTGCTTGGCTTTCTGCCCCCTTTGCCAGTGCAGACTTTCCTTTGACCTGTGCAAACAAATACTCAGATTACCTCCCAGTGCTGAGTCACCTTCTTCATTCAGGCGCACGACAAGCGCTCTAAAAATAAAATGGTGCTGTGAACACTGAATATACAGAACCCGCATTACCTCTTTTGGCTCTCTTTGCAGATTTTGATGGATCGTCCGTTGCAGCTTCTGTTGGGGGAAGCAAACAAGAGTCACGCCTTCCTTCTCCAGCTGTATTCTTATAAACTAACTAGAACAAAGTGTAGCATATTCTATAAAAAGGACAAATCTATCAAAAACAGGTAGTGTTAATTCAGGCAAATAGTCTGTTGCAGGTGCACAGCAGGGTGTCAGCTGGCCTTTCAAGTCTATTTAAAGCTGCGTACCATCTGCATTAACATCCAGCGGTTGTAGTGCGCTCGCGCTGAGGAGCTCTGCCTGTTTTTTTGAGTCCAACAACTGATGCATCGTCTTCTCCAAGGCACGGAGGCACACACGATCCTTCACTATCTGCAAGACAAATGCATAAGAGTAGCTTTACATGACTTTTTTTAAGTTGTCACCTGCAACTGAAGTCATAAATGTCCGAATACTCCAGTCATGATTACAAATTAATGTAATTGTTGTATTTTATGGATAAAATGTTGGCATAGCACACCGATATGTGCTTAATCATTAGAGTTGGATGTTAGCATGCTGCATAGCATTACCTGTAGCAGCTGCTGCAGCAGCGTCTGCAGGTCCTCCCTGACCGTCTCGTCCTTACTGAGCTCCAGGTTACCAAGAGCCTTGGCATAGAGACGAACCTCAGGGGATGTAGGGTCTTTGAGCATTTCCCCACACATACGCACTGCTAAGCAGTCATGAACACACACTTCCTGAAGACACAAGTACAAAAACAAACCATCACTTTTGTTCTACCTTAAATTTACTATTTTAATTAATTGAAAAGTGGATGTTTCTTACCTCTGTGTTGGTAGAAGGCTTAATAAGTGCACTTGGGCGGGTCAGCTCTACAAATAGCTCAATCACATTGTTAATGTCCACCTCAGCTAGTGGAGAAGTGGCTGGGGCATTTAAAAGAGTCCGAAGAGTCGGTAGAAAACTCTCCTCCACAACGTCCTGGTGGGCTCTGTTAAATACAAAAACAAACTCACTGCATACAGTTGTAATAAATAAAAAATCAACCACATCAATTTAGGTGTTTTTGTGAGACCTGCTCTCGCGGGCGTAGAGTTGAAAGAAGATGCCGAGGCAGTGTCGTAGACGGGTGTCGTCCTCAGTAACAGGATTGTACCACAGCAACACCAGACGTGAGAGCATCTTGGCACTAGAGATGCGTCCTGTGTATATAAGTTTAGCCAGACCCTCTGCGGCCTCTGTCCGCAGGTCAGACACCTGGGAACGTTTGGCACAAATATTTATTAGATGCTTCTTTCAAACCAGATATATACTATTGGTTATAACTATATTAACAATTAAGCTCACTTCACTGTCCAAGAACTCTGAAAGCATCACAAGTATACTCTGTGTAGTGTCTTCTGGGACATCGCCCTTGTCTTCGGCCAGCGCTGCCGTGTCATCCTGCTTCTCCGGTGACTGGGCAGGTTGGGCCGTGGGAGCAGTTTCAGAGAGCAGCTGGAAGCTGAACAGCAGCAGCAGGTCAATGACGGCTCTCAGAGCACTGATACGGATCTTTACTTCATCCAGCTGAGCAATCTGGAACCAGAAAAACAACTGTTCTCCCAACACTGCAAGTTTTTACCATTTTCTCACTGAACGAGTATTCTGAGAACTATATTAAAATAAATCTTTTGAAAACTACAGATGAAACCATCATCAGACTAAGCCTTACAAATACATGTAAATACACTTAGGCATATAAAAAAGTTGACCTGTAGCAGCAGGACCATGTGGGTTTTGGCCAGCTCCTTGCTGTGCAGAGCACATGTTCCCAGACACACCACAGCCATGTTGCGCACAGCAGGGTGAGCGTTTGCTATACTGGGTAGAATCTGACAGAGATGGAAAGAATTGGTGAGGTTAGCAAAGCTTCCCTCTACGATGCCACAGCCACACGTTAACCTAAAAATAAGTTACTTTGTTTGTATGAAAGCTTTCAGATTATACCAGGATAATAAGGCACACAGTCTTATTAAAAACAGAAAACACTTCAGTTTAAAGGATATTGATGTCATTTTCACAAGGACCCCTTAGAAAACCATGTATTATTGTCCTAGATAAAAAGCACTTGATATTTTACTTTGTTCTCCCTCTGACTACACACACATCTACAGTACTACATGCATTTCCTGCACACATATCTGTTTAACTTGTGTTCCATGTATTATGTATTTCAGAGCAACAGCTTTTATTTAAATTGAAGTTGCTCTGAAATGCTGATATTTTAGTACCACTTTATTAACATTAGTGATGATTTAGTTTGTTGCACACTACCAGTGAGGACATCAAGGCGCTTATGGTTGGACCGATGCGAGACTTGATGCTCATCTTCTTCAGCAGCTCAGCACACATTGTCAGACACCTCAGTAGAGTCTCTGGGTCATTCTGGATTAAAAAAAAAAAACACTCAATTTAAGATGAAAGAAGTGAGAGATGTTTCCAGCATCCTCCTTATGTACCTTTTCAGCGCGGACCTCCTTGTCGGCCGGCTGGTTGCTTTCTGCATTTTCCTGGAGGATTTGGTTTCTTCTGGCCTCCAGGTTTGTGATGGATTCCTTCAGCTCCGCTGCTCGGCTGAAATCCTGAGCTGCAATGCAGTCCTCCAGAGTTTGTTTGGCCTCCAAGATGCTCACCTTGACTTCTGCAAGCTGGGAGGTTAGAAGAGGGGAGGAGTCATTTCTTTGCTGGCGAAACACACGAGAGGATTGACTGCTGAGATGGTCCGCTGTGCTTTTGCAAACAGAAAATAAAACCAACAGCTGAGGCTCTGGGCAAGGTTACGAGCCTCTTGTGGCCAAGTTTGCATTTACTCTGAGAGATCAGGTGCACAATGTGGACAGACGCCAACACCTAGGACAGAAGTGACTCATTTAACCGCTATTTGGCTACCATCGAAGCTAGCAGTGATTACAGAAAGATAGAGACAGATCACCAATCCCACAATGTCTCTGAACATGATTTCCATAGAAATCCCAGATGTTAACTGACAAAGAAAACACCAGTCAGAAAACACTCTGCAATGATGAGTCTAGTGAACAATTTATGCACGTTCCACTCCACCAGCTGAAATGTGCTCCGTCTCCAAATATAAACCATCTGTCAGCTTGTGGAAGAGCAGGAGGAACAAAGACAGAAACTGAAACTGACAGACAAAGTGGAACTATAATTGGAGCAGAAAAATATGCAAAAAAAGACCAGAAAAATTATTTCCTCTAATCTAAAATTAATGTATTCAAATACAGATATCAGAAGATTTATATCTATATATATATATATATATATATATATATATATATATATACACACACGCACACACACACAGCATACATGCTGCTCAATCATTTTTAAATTAATTTTT
>JBAMHV010047623.1:0-10931 GCA_037177535.1 Pseudomugil gertrudae | reverse complement strand
GACAAGACAGGAAGTAAACCAAAATAAAACAGGAAACATGAAACACACACCGTGACCAGAAGCTTAACACATGACAGACAGGAACTGTAACACAGAAGAACAGGAGGATAGATTTCATGCTGTTAGAGAGAATTATTATATTACTTGATAACTCTTTTAACATTTGATTATATTTGCCTTAGTTTGAAACAAACCTTGTTTTCTAACAGAAGCAGGAGATTTACATAAAGGTAAGAAATTTGTTTGGGACTTGTTTCCACATGTGGACTCTTCTCTCTATGATCTGTCTCACTTTAGATCAGGAAAGGCACAAAAACGCTACAACCTCACGTAGATCTCTGATCCTTTGCAGGGTTTTTATTCTGTCTTTATTTCAAGCATAATTTGTGTTCATCCTAAACTGTTACCCTCGTCTTGTTTACATGTGCAAAAAGGAATGTACAGCCTATCATGATGTGCTGGACAAATTATATACAGTTTTGTAAATCTAATTTTATCCCATATGACTTTACCTTTTCTTTTACCTCGTCATGCTAAGATGCTAACATGAAGTGGGTGTACAAAACCCTAAACTTTGGTTGTGTCTCAGTCAGCGCACTAACACTATTTCGCGCACTATATTTAAGTGCGTAGTGTGTTTACATTGACATTTAAGCAAAAAGGTCAGTGCACTGAAAGTACCCGGATGCTACCCCAAAATATGCCAATAATCTAATGTCAAACTTTTCTTTGAACACCAGCAGCTTTCTGATTATTTTCTAACAAAGCTGCAGAGAAATAGCACAATCGAACATCATAATCTCAACAGCAGCATGAGTCATAATTAATTGGAAGTAATGTATGGGATGACCGCACTGTCAGTAAGTGCTCTGAGCTTAGAAAAACATCTTTGTCATGTGCTGCACATGTTCATGTTTTATCTGGCCTGTTTCACTAATCCTTTTTTTCTGACTGGAGACAAACAATGGACTGAGAGAGAATCTTCTTAAGTGCTGCTTCTCAAATGATAAAGAAATGAAGATTTATTAGTTGGATATGATCCACCCATCCATCCATAACTCAAAATGACTGATGAATCTGAGTTTTTGCAGCAATTACAATCATTTCAGTGTCATTACTGTGCCATTTTTCACCAAACAAATAATTTCTTATCTCCGGTAAGAAGCTAAACTCGAGCTTAAAATATTCACATCATGCCCCTAAATCATCTCTGCTTAGGACTTGGATGAATAACTGACACAAGACTTTGTATGTGGTAGTATTTGATCTAGTATTTGATCTTTTTTAGAAGCTGAGGGTCAAAGCAAAGTTGCAACAGGAATGTTTCTCCCGCTCCCAAAATGAACCGAGATCTTTTAAACACATTGGCTGTGCTGAAAACTGCATAGCCAGGTTCAAATCACAGGAGCTCACATGGACATTTTAAATGGACACTGTGTAAGATTTATGTAGCATGTAGCCTTGAAATTATGCATCACATTCAAATGAATAATGCATTGTGGCACCTTACCTTTCTGCACACCTATTGCAACAATGATAGCCCCTTTGTATTAAAAACAAGATATTTCATGCTGTGTATTTGTTCTGCTCAGTTCTGCGGTGCTGACTGGATTCACCTGGTTTAGTGCATGAGCAGGACAAATTCATGGCATGAAGATGACTTGTTGAAAACATCACTTCAACCTCTGCTGTTTAACAAGTACACATAAACATTACAGACAGTACACACACAGTGTGTGCCTGACAGTTACACCAACATGGAAAAAAGTAGCTGACTTGTGATCATTTACACGTATAAAGCAAGAAATGCTTATGATTAATAAACCACACACACAGACACAATTTTTATAAATGAAAACAACAATCAATAAATACCCTACTGGGAAAGGCCATCTTGAAATCTGACACAGATCTAAGTTCCCAGTTCGGAATTCCGAGATCGTGTCATCATTGCCGAATTTTGAGTTCCAAGAACAACTAGAACGTACGTTTATCGTAGTCTTTTCTCTAAACATCTCAGTTGTTATGCACTGACTGGTGGAGAAAATGCGTTCTTGTTTTGTTCTGGTGCTATTGGTCTTTTACCAGCAGCTGTGGTTTCAAAATAGCATGTTGTTATGTTACTTCCCAGTCGGCCTCCTCATCGTATGTAAACAATCTAAAAATCTTTGCTTATGGAAATGTGTAAGATTATGATACACTACTGATACAATGCACACGTATATAAATGCAGACTATGGACAGTAAACAATAGAAAATGTTAATGTCCCTATAAGTGTGAATAATATGTGACTAATTAAAGTTTTTTCTAACATTTCTTTAGTGTAGCTGCAGAGCGGTTAACCCTTTGGTCCGGACAAGATAAGGCAGTTTTTGTTTGTGTATTTGAAAGTGCACATCTGTGTCTGATGTGTACTTCAGCACACTGAAGTGCAGGAGGCTGTAGTGGTTTCAGTGAGCCTCTTGGTTTAAGAGAGATACAGAAACACATTTTTACATCAAGCTGTAAAAACTAAAAAAAACTCAGATTACTCAGTGATGCAAAGGATTTTGTCTTGACCAGTGGAGATAGCTGTGGTTTGCATTTGTTAATGATAGCATGAAAAAAAGGAATGATGATGGTTAAATGTGTTCCTACTGGAACTGAAAAGGGGTGCACAGAAATCAATGTGTCAGATGTGGTTACAAAAACCTCTGCACGTTTTAAAAAAGCAGACAAGGCTGCATGTATTTAAATGGAAACCTCTGGATCCTGAATTGTGTTACTGCTGCAAACAGACATTTGTGCTGCCAACAAGCACAACTGCACAATCGCTTGGAGGAGTCCTGCCTGGAGAGGAAGGTACGAGAAGGCACATCAAACTTGATTTTAAAAGACTGTGTGTGAGGCTGGTAATCACATAATGATACACATAACACATAACTGTTACAGTTGCAATAAACATGTATATAATATGATGTGGGATTACACACAGATCTTATTTCGACATGGGTGTCGTAATTACAAAGCAGATCCAAACTAAAGAGGGGAAAAATCTGGACAAAACTCTTTATAATGCAAAGCCTGCTAACTCTTCCAGGAACTAGGCGTACATCCCTTTGTTTAACACCATCACAGTGTGGGTTTTTATGGGCCAAGCATTAACAAGAATGACAGCCCATTGTGACTGCTTGCACATTGTAGCATTCAGTTTATGAGTAACATTACCAACGGTTTGGAGCCGTGTTGTGAACACATGTAGAAGTCATTGCACCGACCATTTACTGCCAAAATTCCTGTTAATGTCAGTTTTACGCTTGAATGAGGATGAGGAGACAGAAGAGCAAAGCAGACAAAGAGCCTTACAATTTCCAGTTCTAGTATTTCCTTGGACAAAAATATGTGTTTCCTGCACAATTTTACATTAAAAACAAAGTTTAACAATCAAAATGAACACGACTAAAGGGGTAGCTTTAAATTTAACTCCTGTGATTATGATTAATGTAAGAATATATTGTATATAAGCACCAGAGTTCACTGAAATACAGAATGATCTTTTAAGATCTACATCTTAACTTCTGATTTATTTATTTCATTCTACTTTTTTCTAAATAAGTAGAAATCTAAACCAAATTTATCCAGTTCTGTTGTATAAGACACCTTATATTAAGCATGCAAAAAGAAAGTAATGGTCACATCTCCTTTAATTTTCACTTTCAGTGAATTTGTTGGCTTCAGTGTGTATGAACACACTGAATTAAAGATATTTGCATATAAAACTTTAAAGAAACTGTCTTCTGATAAGCCCAGGGTTTTGATCATATCTTTTCTTAAATTTGACATCCAAACCATTCTTGTACTTTGTTTTTACTTTCCTCTTGGATGATGAAGTGATGTTGACAGATAAATAACTCCATGAGAACGTTTTGACTTTCCTTTGGATGACCTGCAAAATGATGACCATCCCTGTCTGTAAATGAAGGAAGTGATAATATTATGCCTCAAAACTACTTTTTTTCTTGATGAATGCACTTAAGAATAAAATATTGGGACTAAAAGTATGGCTACAGGAATGCACGGTGGAATAATGGTTAGCACTGTGGCCTCACAGCAAGAAGGTCGGTGGTTCAAACCACGGCTGGTCCAAACGGGGACATTTCTGTGCATGCAGGGTTTCTCTGGCTTCCTGCTCCTGTCCAAAGACATGAAGTTAATTATCACTCTCAATTGTTCCTAGGAGTGAACCTTACCTCTCACCTGCTGAAAGCTGGGATAGGCTGTGAATATAATCAGCAATGGTGTTATAACAATTCATTTTCTATACCGCTTAGTCCAATTTATGGTTGCGTGGGCAGGAGATCGGCAGGACAGGCATCGTCAGATAAGAATTGAAAAGTAATTAGTTAGCTTAGAAGTTACTGAAATGAAAAAATAAATAACTAAAGCAAAGAAAAAAGTGTTTGGAAGCACTAAATGGCACCTTTGGGTCATGGAGCAATGTTGTTCAGACAAAGCAAACATTGTGATGGTGTCACTTTGAACTCTGCGACTACTTTCTGAGTTTCAGAAATAATGTTCCTTTTAGTGCCAACAGACACCCACAGAGGTGTGGCATCAGGGCTCTTAAACTGTCATTTAGGCAGAGTTTTAAGAAAAGCATTAAAAAGTTCAGTATTGTGAAGCTTCATTTTGTTCAAACCACATGCTTGTGACTGACTTCTATGAGCACAGAAACAGCAGATGTGATCAATTAGGAGCTGAAACTGATGGAGAACTTGCCTGTCATTTAGACAGAGCGAGCAGAGAAAGTGTAAAACACTTGGTTTTATAATCAGAATACTGCTTTGAAATCTTCTGAAACTGCAACTCTAACGTTATTTTAAGGGTCAAGCAGGTTTAAAAGGTGCCTTTCCAAGCAGTCAGAACATTAAAGGTGAGGTTTTGGAGTTGATCTAAATCTTTCACTTGAATCCACTTTCCTGAATTTCACCCAACTACAAACGGAAGCTTTTAACTCTGCAGTCTAATGCATTTGACTTGTTAATAACAGCATTAAAGCACTGTTCAAAAGCAGTGGTATGCAGAACAGCAGGCATTGTGATCAGAGAGACTGGTAGCTGTATTGGTTGGTGATATAATCTTTTCCATTAAAAAGGAATATAAGTGTTTTGCTGCACTGCTCCTTTTTTCTTAAATATATATCGAACAAGTCAGAAAGAAAAGAAGATGAAAGCAAGTCTGAATAATGGGGAATTTTCCAAAACACTTATTTATTGTTAATAATAGCCTGCTAAGACTTTTTTCTCTAGGATGAATGCTTTCTTTTTTTGGACAGTTAAAATGTTCTGGTTTCCATATTCAGGATCCATAGTAGCTTTTATTCCATATTTACCAATGAATGGCTTTGCTGCCATTCAGCAGAATGACCCCTCAACTCCTTAGCCTTAGCATCACTAACTGATTTTGATAAACAGCATTTTTAAAAATTCAATTTGTCCTGCTTGACTTTCATGACCTTGCCTTGCAGGCACCAGAAGACAGTCATGACACTGTTCAGTTCTGGGTTTAAGTTGCAATGACCCACTGAGATGGGATCATCTCCCTCATTGTCTGCTGTTAGTTTGTTGAATGTCATGTCACGTGTATGCTGCCCAACCCACACCCTCCCACTGCACGTTAACAGCCATGTCAAGGCACTAAAATAAGTCATTGTCCAACTGTTTGTGAAGTCCCGACAGCTTAAATCTATTTAAAGTGTCTATTTTTTCTGCAGTGCCATGCAACCGTTTTGGTCTTTTTTATACTTTGCATCATCTAAAACATGCTGCCTTTTACAACAAGGAAAAAGAAGAAATATGACACATTTCTTAAATATGTTGAGTAAGATTAAACTTTAACCTCAGCTTTTAAATTTGATTAAAAGAAAACTGACAACGTTGTCTGTCCAAGAAAGAAAATCTTCTGTTTAGGGGAAAAGAAAGAGCGTATTTGCTAGTTACCAAAAATGATGACCAGTGGTCACATATTTAACTTATAAAGAAAGTTTTTCTTCTCTTTAGACAAAGATTGGAATTTACCCAGCAACCTGGGTGAGTGACGCAATGAGGGAGAAAGTTGAGGAGCCTTTTCTGAGTCCACGATTTTTCTCCTAATCTGAAATTTGACATTTTCTGTTGCTTGTAATCATAACATTATATTTTCTGCAGGTGCAACAAAGGTAAGATAAACATTAAAGACTGAAAAAAGCTTGCAGTTTAGATACAGGCACTAGAAGACTGACTTTTTTAGACGTGAACGTTTTTAAAATCTCTGTTTGGAAATTGACTGCATTGAAGTGGATGCTCTGCTTTTATCTAGGAACTAAAACAAAATGGCTGTTCATTGTCATTTCTGCAGGACGGAAGCACATTTGTAGGTAGAGCAATGTTTTTTTATTCAAACAACAAGAAGAGAGAAGCACAAACAGAAATACAATACACTTCCCTCAATATTCATCAGCACTGGCAGCACTGAATGTGCTACCTACAGAACATGTAAGCAGTGTGTTTTTCAAATGATGAAATTCAACATGCTGACTCACATGAACAAATTGTCTCATATGAGCCACAAACATACAGCTGGAAACTCAGAACACAAAAGAAATGTACTCAGCGCTTATGTGCCTCTGGTTAGAAAGAAAAGAAAAACCTGGCTAACCTGGTAATGGAAGGTGTGGTACGTTCCTAAGGCTGTTTTAAGTGCTGAACCTGTAAATATGGAGTGAATCACACAAAATAAGTGCTTCATTAGACATGTAACCATACAACTACCTATCCAGGCACAATATAAAATATAAACTGTACACATAACAAAAATGCTCAAAAGCACTTTGTGCAAGTACAATTTAAGTCCCAAGTCATTTGAGTACGAGTTCAAGTCGAGGCTCAAGTCACCAGAAATGCAGCTTCATTGCTTAAGTTCAACATGTAAAGAATAAAAATGAACCTTTGCTTGTAAAAAGCTGAAGCTTGGAGATGTGAGAATGAGCTGAAGCAGCAAGTCCCATTTAAACCCTGCAGATTTCATTAGAAACAGGCCTTAAAATCCTCACATTCACAAGTACAACCACTTAAGGCAAGTTGCACAATGACACTCCTGCATTTCACTACAAGGTACATGACTTATCCTCCCATACATCACTTCCAATAAATACATTTCAGCCTCTAAAGAAGCTAAATAAATCTTCATTTTCTGTTTTTTAGTCAGCAAAATGACTAAACGATACCTTCAGAAGTAGGTCTGAACAGTTTTCTAAAGTGAATTAAGCAAATCACTGAATGAAGTTATATGATCAACATTTAGACTTCAGTGGAATTTCTATCATGAAAAGAGTCTTCAGCAAAATAATGTTGTTTAACCAATAATAAACCTAAAAGAAGAAAAAGGAAATAAAAGTGTTATCCTCTACAACCAACTAGGATCCAGGAGGCTGAAGTAGAATTAGAGACTTGAGCACAATCACAAAATAAATTAATAAAGTTTTACTCATAAGTTTTCATGCCCTTACAGAATTTATGATTTTTCTGGCCATTTTTCAGAGAATATGAATGATAACACAAAAATTCTTCTTTCACTCATGGTTAGCGCTTTGGTGAAGCCATTTGTTATCAAACTACAGTGTTTATACTTTTAAATTATAATGACAACAATCTGTACAAATGACCCTGATCAATAGCTTACACACCCCAGGTTTTAATACCTATTATCAATGACAGCTTGTGATTGTTTGTGCTAGTTGTGATGATGCTCTTTATTTTGTCTAATGATAAAGCTGCCTATTCTTCTTGGTAAAAGGCCTCCAAATGGCTTCACCCAGACACACCCAGACCATGAGTGAAAGAGTTTTTGTGTCGTTATTCATGTCCTCGGAAAAATGGCCCAAAAAATAATATTCTGCAACTGTATTTACTGACTGTTATTACAAGCTTGCCTTATCATGTGCTGAATATTTCACAGGAGCAGAAGAGGAGCTACTGTAAGCTTTACCTCCTTCCTGCATATTCATGTCAGGAACAAGAGATGATGTGGACCCAAATGCAAGCTCAAAAGGCAGGAGTCGGGCAGGCTGATGCAGAATAAGGCTGATTTGTTATATACTTAGCAGGACCAGAAAAATAAGACATGACTAAAAAACAGAAAAAGACAAAGTAATAACAGCTAAAGTAGGAGAATGCAACATCATAAAATGATCCAGCAAACTGAGCAGATGGCATTAAATACACATGAAACTAAATGAGACACAAATCCAACACGGTGAACTAATGAACAGGAAATAAGGCTGGATACAAAACAAGAAAAAAACTACAAAATAAAACAGGAAACCAAAAACACAACATAGAAAGTCCAAATCATGACAATTAAGCAGTATTGGGAGTGAATGAATGCATTATTTAATGTTATAATTTACCCTCATCAGGAGACATAGCCTACATTAGCACAGGTATGGTGATAACACACACTTCACACAATAATGCCACATGAATGGTGATATTGAAACATGAATGGCAGTAAAGTTTTATACTTTGGGCTCAAAACAGATTATTTCTTTGTGTTAGAGAGGAATTGGAGATAGAGAGAGAGGGATGTTTTCTTTATCTGTTATTTGTGTAAAGCGCGTTGAGTTGCAAAACTGTATGAAAAGTGTGATATAAATTAAATCTGGCTGATTGATTGAAACTATTTGAACCACAAACAGAGAAAAACGGCCTTCATAATGCTTCACGCACAGCTAATGAGACTGGCCTCACATACGTGCTCTAAGTGCTGCCATGTAACATCCTTTCATTGAGTGTGTTGATAACAGAAAATTCCTGCTTTCCAAAACTCTGCTGGTCCGCATGCTTGCTGTGGTAATAATATAAGTGTCTCTCTGTCTTTTTTCTCAGTGAGCAGCAGCTGCCAAACTCTGTCTGACAGATTTCTAGAAGAGAACATCTCAGATCCGGCAGTTCTGCCTCACCTGGAAGATGACAGCCAAAGTAAGCGTTGTGTACTTACTAATGTAAAAACGCAGGTTTTCTCACAATGCACCGTTTCATTAAATCCCATAATAAATTCATCTAAATTTATTAGATTGTAAAGAGGAATTTTATTTTTTCTATCTTGCATCTGAAAGACTGAAACCAGGAACAAATGTTTGAAAAATGACTTTAAAATGACGATTTCATGCATATTGGTATTTATCCACAAAGACAAACTATCATATAAATCTGAGGTTTGATTTGAGGTGTTGGGAGCACTTTTCAGTCAGATTGTCACTGAACTGTTTGACAAAGAAACGTGTTTTGTGAGCAAAGTTGAGCTATATTTGTTCAGGTTTAAAGTAATGAGAGTAGGTAACAGTGAAATAACAGTTTAATTCTCAGACTCACTTCTGCACTTTAAACCCACAGGGGTTCCTATTGCTGTCGTGGCAGTTTCCTCCTCTGTCATCACAAAATGTCTTCAACGTGTCCTCCAATCCCTTTTAGTTAATTAAAACTAACACACACACACACACACACACACACACACTCCCAGAAACATTAAAAAGGGACTCTATCTGACTATCAACTCTTTGAACCCCAAATGCTTATTTTGCTTTAATGACGATATCTCTCCAACCACAAGGTGTATTTGAATACTTTTGATGTTATATTAAAGGGAATACTGGTGAGATTTGACAATGTATAAAACACTGTAAATATGTTATTGGTTTAAAAAAGTCTTCGGGGCTCTAAGGTTTTAATAAAGTTTGGTTTGTATTTAAATTTGGGTGGTAATTTAGACACTTTTCTAAAAAGAAAAGGACTTAGTCCATGTCTCACTTTGTGGAAAACCAAACACATTTTATTAGGACTTATATTTTCACCTCAGTGTTTTGTTTAGTTTTTTTTATAAAAATAAAAAAGTCCTCTCCTCACCGGCTACTTCTCCATAATGTGATAAACACTCATAACATGAGCAAAAGGTAGTGAATGATTTCAGGTTGCTTTTTTTACTAAGTTCTAATAATAATAATGGATTACATCAATTAAATAGCATTTTTCTAAGCCCTTTACATTGTATCAATTATTCATTCACACATCATGATAGTAAGATATATGTGTAGCCACAGCTAGCAGGAGGCAGACTGACAGAAATGTATAGCCTATCCATGCCAACGGCCTCTCTGAACACCACAGAACATTTATCCACGAGGAAAGAAGGGAAAGAGTCTCGCATATCATCCATTCTACCAAACATGACACATAAAGCATTATTCAGCATTATGTTTTAGCTTAAATAATAATAATAATAATAATAATAAACATCCAGTGATATGTGTTAAATTATGCAACAAACAAACAAACTGAATGAGAAAATTCAGTTTGGGCAGATTTTACTCCATCACGTGAGCAGCTAGCAAACAGTTAGCTTTGTCACCACATCCGCTGCAGCCAGTTCTGGGTATGTGGTAATTTACTGTTCTGTTGTTTTGATGGAAAGGTCCTCATTTTTAATACTTATTTTGCAGTTACCTCCTGTGATTTTGAGTCACAGTGCCTCTGGACTTTGTCACATAACAACACTCACAGTGACTGGTTAGTGGTGTCACCACATCAACAAGGTGGTACAAAGGCTGAGAGGATGCCTGCAGTGGACCACTCTGTGGGAAGATCTGATGGTGAGTGTTTATTAGAGAATGCACACAGTAACACTGATATTAAGAGACTTATTTAAGCTTCTGCTGCATTTAGTTTGAATTTGCATTGGATATCATTTAAAGTTCTGAGATTCATCTCAATGCAAGGCATGGCAAGACAAGTTTATTTATATAGCGCCTTTCATGTACAGGACAGCTCAAAACGCTTTACATTGAAACAGAAAGAAATTACAATGAAGAAATTACAAAAATAAACAGAAAAATAAAGAAGCTAATTATAAGTATCAT
>JBAMHV010047566.1:0-10933 GCA_037177535.1 Pseudomugil gertrudae | reverse complement strand
GATTTTGTAAACTAATATTATTAAAAATCAGATTATTTTTGATTTTAAAATTATATTGATTTTATATATTATATAAATATTCAAAAAAAATAATATAAAAATAAAATAATATTTAAAGTTTCTAGGAGTATGAAAGATGAGAAATAGCTCTTAGATAAGTTAAAATATCTGATTTGCCATAACTTTCAACAGTTCTTTGAATTATTTCGTTTAGCTCCTCGTATTGTTTTGACGTTATGTTATGAGCACCTGCAACACCTTGTACAAATCTAGCCTTTTGTTTGTACATTTCCTTTTTTATCCCTGTCATAAATTTCCATAAAGTGGGGTGATGGCATTGAAAAAGAGATTGAATAGCATGATGCCAACCCTCAGCTACATTTGTGGTTCTTGCTATTCCGTTTGAACCTGCATTATATTGGTTCCAGCGATGTATTGGAAATAGAGCTGCACTGTATGTATTATTACGGCCTCTGATTCTTCGCCCACGAATATACGTGTGTTCAAAATAGGTAACAAGCTCATTCATTCCTTCAACATCAGGAATGTCGTCTGTTAAAATATCAAAAGCTTCCTCGACGTATTCTGTAGGTACAAACGCAAGTGCTGAAAGGGAACGAATAAAAATTCGAACCGACGTATTTATTTCATAATGTGATTTGAGACCAAGTTCATTTGTTTTTCTTATAATGCTTTGACAAAGGTGAAAATAACATCCAGTTATTTGTGCATTTGGATAAGCATTTTGAAAACTTGTTATTGCGCTTAATTCAAAATCTAATAAAATAGTATGAGGAGACGCAAGTGGAATAAAATTTCTTAATTGAGTTAATACTATATTATAACTCTCTCGGGTTTTATTTGGCATGAGACAATAAAGAGCAGCCGGAACTATTCCATTACCGAAATCAAAATGAATTGTATAAAGTTGAAAATATATAGATGGAACAACTTTAAATGTCCCATCGGCGATCCATAAATCTGCTCTAGCCAAACCATCGAGCAGTTCATTGCATCCCATAATTATTACGCGGTTTTCTCCTGCACCAGAATCAAACAAAACGATTTCTTGAAAATGAGCCGGTATTTCGAAATTTAAATCAGTAGGAAGTGATGGAAATGGGTTTCCAGAAGTACTGGTTTCAACAAAGCTTCTTCTACTTCTTTGTAACGTTCTTCTCAACGCTCTTTGGTTCGGTAAGGCAATTAATACATTATTGTCTAGCGTTGAAAGCACAGATCCTTGAATAGCGCTTGGTGTGGCAGTAACTTCTTTCATTTGATTTTTCATAGTCCCAACCGCCTTTCTTGCAAGTGAATTTTCTAAATTTCCTCCATGGCTATGATCTATTTGATTTTCGGACAATATATTATTCCCTGACGTTGTCAATCTGGCTTTGCATGAAAATTTTTTATAAAACCTACAACGCCACGTTTTATTTCCATTTTTAAATTCGTTTTCTTTTAAATATTCAAAATTTTTATAAATAAGAGTTTGTGCACCACGTTGACTGACTCCAAAGTTAAGTTCCATTTTTGAACACGATTTATAACGAGATGAAATTATCGTTAATTTTAAAATTTTGCACATTAAAATTTATAACAAAATAACAAAAAATATAAACACTTTTTAATAGAATAGTTTAAAAAACGATTATGGAAATTATGGCAAAGGATTATCGACAAGAATCTATGCCATAATATCTTAGCAGAAACGTCTCGAAAAAATATTACACTAAAAGGATTTTCATCGCACTGGCTTCACTCAAAACCTATTACAATATTTTATTTGAAATGCAATAAATTATGTCAATAGTTAGGAGTAATTAAAAAAATAAAACCTAAAGAAATAAAAATAATTTTGAATTTTTCATAAAAATGAAATATAAATTAATATAAAAATTTATAGAGATTTGAATTATTATATTCAGGGACTTAAACAGCGAAAAATGAGTTCTAATTGTTTTCAGAAAAATAAAGACATGCCATTAATGTTATACTCAAATATATGAAAAAATCTGTTTGTTATAAAAACATACTCATTCAGTACTTACTTTATTAGTGTTAATACAAAAACGATCTTAGCTGATGAATTTGAAAGGTGAATTTTAAATTAATCCTCTCCACAAAATAATAGTATTTTTTTATTGCAAATAAGCATTTTTCCTGAGTATATGAAACTCAGACAACGAAACTTCGGTATCATATTTTACGCGGCAAAATTTACTCAAACTTCTGATGTTATTCTGTTTAAAACTTTCCAGAAACTCAAAAAAAGCCATATGTTTATTTTATAGACTTTTTTTTATATTAATTAACTTTCACTTTTTTGTTTTTTTAAATATTTATTATATTTTAATTATTATTAATAATTTTTTTCAATAACAATTGAACTTTTATAGAATTTAAAATATTTAAAAACTCAATTTGATACAAAAATTAAATTTTTCATTCAAACTTTGAACTTGATGGGGATTAAGTCATGCATAAAAATCAGAAATTTATAAGTTATTAATAAAATGAAATTTTTATTAATTAAAAATAAATTCGTTTTCAGAAACTTATAAGGAATAATAAAAAATTGTATTTTCTATAACTATAATTTTTTTTTATTTTTGAAATAGAGAAATTAAATTTAAAAAGGCTAATATTAAGTATTTTTAATATTTAATTTTTTTCTTTTTTTAAGTTAGTTTATTCAAATTAAAAAAATGTCACTCAATAAGTAAAATATGAATAATAAGAAATATTTCTAATGTTCGAAAAATAGTTTTATATTTAAAGCTGATTTTTTTTAAAAATAAATAGACTTTAAAAATTTATGATCAACTATAATGTGTGATTTTTAACATTAAAAATTTAACGATAAAGCTGTTTTAAAATTTTAAATAATTGTTAATTTTTTAGGGTTTGAAGAATCTCTATGAAAACAATTTTTATACAATTCATTTTATAAACATAATAAAGTTATCACTTTTTAAAAAGCAAACTTTATTGATTAGTTCAATTCGCAAAAAGTCATTAGATTAAATTTCAATGTTCAAATTTTTGATTAATGAAAAAATACTACCCAAACTTTTCATACTCCATTCGAAGTTACTATTTTTATTTTTTGGCCTAAGAATAAAAAATTTTTTTAATTTATATGTTACAACACAAAATCTAATGATGAAAAAATAGATTAGAAAATAATTTTCATAATTATTAATTTTTAAACAATTCTGAATCACTTTAAATTGAAAAATTAAACAATTGATTGTGCTGAGTATAAAATAAAAATTCCAAGAATGTTTGAAATTTGTATTATAATCTGTTTATAATTTAAACCTTTATCAATTTAAAAATACATATAATTTTATATATACAACTTAAAAAAAAATAAAAAAATTTAATATTTTTGAATATATTTGTATGGTTTTGAAAATATTAAATCATTTTTTAAATTTATAAATGCAAAAAATTAATGTTGAGATCAATTGACAACAACAATAAAAATAAATTATCTATATTTTTCTATACTTTAAATTATGGATGGGAAAATAATGGAAAGCGAGTTACTTTCGGTCCGAAGAATATTTAAAATTATCTAAAAATGTTATTAATTTAATTCAAATTCATAAAAACCTATTCTTTTCTGACAAAAAATCTAAGTTCATTTTAAGGTTTTCTAAAATAAGGCAACTCTTTCGTGCAGTCTATGTTGGATTGCTGCCAAATTTTACTTTTTTTTATTAATAAATAATATTATCTTTTTATTTGACTTTTTTTGACAAATATCACAATAAATAAACAGTAAAAAAATGAAAGAATACAAAATTTTTTCAAACCTATAAGTAAACTAGGCTACTGACGACTCTATTTTCGTAACGACTTTTTAAAAAATCAACTTAAAGAATAAAGATAAAAGAGAATGAAAATTTCAAACAAATGTTGTTAATTTAACCAATTATGTTCTTAAAAATAATTTTTACAAATGTTACAACAAATTCGATATGTTAATGTGTCATTGCGAGTGGCCGAATATGCAGGTACAATTTGAAAAGATATAAACAAAATTAACATAGAGTTTATGGAAATAAATTATCAAAACTCGAAATAATGAAGCCAATTAAAAAAAATGCTTTAATAGGATTACAAACATAGTCTGAACTTAGGTCTGAACAAAGTTCAGAACAAGAAGATGTTACCATGTCTAGTTTTTTAATTTAAAATGTGTTATATAAACATAAAAATTTTTTTTTACATATAAAAGATAGATTATAACATGATTTTTACTTGGGAAATAATAAAACAGTGCCCAAATATATATTTATAAATTAGATATAAATATGGTACAGAAAATAATGTCTACTGAAAAATGAGGCTGAAAAAAAATTAATTCAAAATTCATGAGTTAAAATTATCACTTATATGTATGGGACCGTCCTAAAAGCAATAATAAAATACCAATACGCAAAAATAAACCTAATAATAAACCACTATCTGTTCCCTTATTAAATTTAATGGTTTTCTAACTTAAATAAGGGTTTCAATATTTATAATAAAAAAAATAATATTATTAATATTATTTCCGAGTAGGTGGGTAATTTATTATTTTTAATGACATGTAATTACAAGAAGATTCTTTTTTTATTTTTTTTACGCTGAAATTAATTTGACTCACAAAATAATTTTCCGCTATAAACTTGAGCTAAAAATTTTAACTTAATATCTTTATGATATAAATTTTTTTGAAAATTTTTATTACGAATTTTTACCGGTCTAGAAATTTAAATTAATAAACTTGCGATATAAAACTTATTTTTAAAGAAAATTCATTTCTTCAAGAAAATTTTTTTTAAACCATGAACTAAAAATCTTTGATTTTACGATTTTTATTTAATTTAAAAATTAGTGCCTAAAGAAACTCTAAAAGAATTTTTCTATACAAATTTCCTTAACATTATATCTTTACTATAAAATCATTAAACTTAATAAATTTATTTATTAAAAATATCTCTTAATAGAATTCATGAAAAATTTTCGGATTTAAACTTCTAATAACCAATTATTTAGTGTTGATAAAAAATATTCTTTTTTAATTTTGTTTAGATATGTACTTTTAAGTAATAATATATCGAATTAGACAATTTTTATCATTGATGAATAGGTTATTTTGTTGTATTCATATAAAAAACATAAGGATTTATATATAAATAATTTTAAAATTAATTTTAATCAAAATATTGTACTTTTTTAAATTAAATATATTACATGAATTATATTATGATATATTAATAATACAGTTACTTTATTTTTTGATAAACATATTTATAAAGTATTTTATATATTCAATCTGACCCAATATCTACAAAGCTTATATCTGTTTCTGTGTTTAAAATGGGTTTGAAAATGACTAAAATGAAGAATCAGATATGATTTACTATTGAACTTGTTGATATTTTTTCAATATTACAATTCCAGTCTTAATTATCTTATTGTTAAAAACTGAGATGTGTCACAAAAGGTAAAAACTCTGCTACTCTTTCTAATGATTTGAGTAAGTACGTCGTCTTAGCATGTCTTAAAACTGTCTATTTTTGAGGTAAATTCAGTAAAATTTAGCAATTTTTTTATCTGAAATCTTATGTTTTTCAAAATTTCTTCTGTAAAGAATCGCTCCATTGATAACTGAAAATTAAGAGCCCACAGAAATACACTCCTGTAACACTTAAAGCTTATTTGGTTAACATTATAGAGGCCAATAGCATATCCGAAAGATCAACTCCATTCATATACACATTTTAATCTTTGACGATTCTACGACATGGTATATATATTTTTTTAATTTATGTCATAACGACGATTAATTAATATTCGATCGATAGCAACAGGATTTCAAATTTATTCGACTGCTATATAATATGACAGGCGAAAAACTAAGAGACCAGTATTTTTATCAATATAGGAACACAATTAGCATTTTCCTTCTACAAACAATTCCATTTCTTTTTTTAATGGGAATCCTATCAGTCAATTTGATCTTAAGATTCCAACGATCAATTTTTTAGTCAAAAATAATATAATAAAATTTTAGGAAAAAAAACCTATTATTGAAATATACTTTAAAAATTAAACATCTGGGAAGAGTTTCGAAAATCATTAATGACACAATCCCCTTGTTGGTATTTGTAGTTTTGTTATAACATGGGAGTTTTACAATTATATATGGGAAAACATACGTTAATCTACCAAAAATCTATCTAATTATTACTTTAAACCACCATTTTTTGGTTTATAAGGAAGGTATTTACGTAGTTAGTTTTTAAGCCCTTAACCGTATTATTTGTTCATTTATAGACATCTATTCTTCTGGTTCTACTTTCGCACATATTAATATACTATTAAAAAAAAGAAGAATTTTATAGTATTTGCAGTAATTCCTATCTTCTTTATCTAAATTAATTCTATAATTATCATTGAAATTAAAAATATATTGGTCATGAAGAAAATATATTGACTCATAACATCAGCTTTTGGTGGAAATTTCGGTTTCTTGGACCGATACATTTTATTTCTGGGCATACGCCCTAATTCCATATTTTTAACAACTCCAAAGTAATGCTAGATTTAAAAAATATATCTGCCAGGAACTTTTAACCAGGCTGAGTCACATAAAGGTTACTCTGATATGAAAATGCATTTTATTAAATCTTTTGAAAAAAATATGAAAACATCCTATTTGTTCCAGAATATCAGAATTTACGACCATCCTTGAACCCCAGGTTATATCTGAAAAATATGCATACATTATTTCATCTTTAAAAGTAATTTTTAGTTTTCTTTTACAGGAATTTTTGATTTTCTGGCGAAGTGGCACTTTTCTTTGAATTTGTTTGATTCGTTTCTTCTTCTTTTTCTACTTCCCATAAATTTTCGCTTGATTATTTGATTATAATTTTTTTGAGAAAAATCATTTCTGAATCATTTTTAGGTCCATATATGTCATCATTTGGAATAAAAAATAAGTTAATTTCCTCACCAAAATTGTTTAGCATCTTTTTTTCAGTATCACAATCAATAATAAAACTAACAGTTAATAAACCCAAATTTTTTAAACTATATTTTTAATAAGAGAACCTTTTATTTAAAATCGACAAAAAATATTTTTAATTTACGCAAAATAGGAATATGTCAGTGTAGTACTCATGTGGATATATGACTACATATAATAAAATTGAATTTGTTTTCTTAAATTTTAATAAATAAATCAAAACATAATTCAAATTTTTTAAATACCCTCTAATATATTAGAATATACTTTTTTAAAATATATATTTTGAATACCTTTTTATAAAATATGATGAATATAAATCCAGTTCAAATTATAAAATTTGCTTATTTTTATTGATGCATTATCAGCTGCCACCGAAATTGAAGAAATTCGAAATATATATTATTTTACAAAATAGGTTATTAATTTTATTATTAATATAAATGAACCTAAATATTATGTTGTTCAAGAATAAAACAACTATTCATTTCATGAATCAATATGGCAACATAGTTAACAAAACGATTAAAACTAATTTTTTATAATTGTAAACATTAAATCGACAAGATCTACAATATTAAATATATTTAAAATCATTAACCTAAAAAATAACTTCAAAATTTCCAGTGATAAAAATTATCGTTCAACACTAAAAACACCGAGCTCAAAATAATCACATTAAATTTTATTTTCCCGAAAAGTCATTGAACAATAAATAATTAGTAAAAAAAATCACCTTATCATGTTATTAAATCTCTTTAAATGAAAAAATCTCTTATTTATATTAAAAATTAATTAATTATTTGTTTGATCGTTTTGTGATAATTCTAATATACAAACATATTTAAAATAAATGTGAAAATTTTTTATAATTAGTAATGAAACAATATAAATATTTAATAGGGCATTACGAAAAATATAACATTTTTTGTCATTTATTCGAAAAATAGAACCCTTGTTTTTAAATTCGAAAAATAGAACCTTTTTTTTCAAAATTCGAAAAATATAACATTTTTTTTAAATTTGAAAAATATAAAATTTTTTTTTTAATTTGAAAAATAGAACATTTTTTTTCAAAAATTCGAAAAATAGAACGTTTTTTTAAATTAATTCGAAAAATAGAACACATCTTAAATATATTCTAAAAATAAAAACTTTTTTAAAAAGTTTGAAATAGGTTTTTTTAATAAATTAAATAATAAAATTTTTTGTACCAATTAAATAATATCAAACGAAGTCGAAAGATGGAAGAGGCAAATTTTAAATTTAAACAATTTTTTTCTATTTTTTTGAAAATTAGTTACATTTGATGTTGATGTTTGTAATTTTTTACACTAAATTTTTATTTTTATTAGTTTGAGTGGCTATTTAATCTTTCGTTTAGTTTAATCTGAAGTCTCTTGTATAATGTTTCGAAAAATGAAGAATAATATTTTATTAAGATTACCAAAATTATAAAATAAAATAGCCTGTATGAATTAAATCAATTATCGAAAAAAAGCAGGCAATATTTTGAATTCATGTTTTCTTCTCGTGCTTTTAATACGAGAGGCAAAATATTTGACCTTATAAGGTTATTGGCATTTATATTCCTTATACTTCTTGTTAACTGTTTATAATAAGTATCGGTTAATTAAGCCATTGATAAAAAGCTATGTGAACTGATATTTTTTATTTCCTTAAACAAAACATTTGTGATTAGAGAAAATTCCAGTTATTTCCTTCTTCGTAATCTTATGTTTTGCTTCAAACGTTTTCTACGTATTTTAATCGACTAAATACGGTGATTTATGAAAATGCAGAAACACTAATTTAACGACCTTGTTGAATATTTTTGTTGGAAATTTAAGATTTAGATCACTTATGAGCAAACTACGGCCTGTGGGCCACATCCAGCCCTTGATAGGTTTTAATAAGGTCTGCCGAGGGTTTTTCTAAAAAATTATGGTTAAAAAAAATAATTTTTTATTCATTTTTTTCTACACTTTTAGGAACAGTAATGTGTATTTTACATACTCATTATACACAATGGGAGATGTTTTCAAAAGAAAGATCATAAAATAAAGTTTTATTATTTATTGGCTAAGGCCCAAAACAAAAGGTTCACTCATTGTTTATTTAAACTAATGTTAAATATTATGAATTCTTTCAATAAACTTTCTAGATTAATAAATTTTTAAATTTTTTATTTTTTGAAATTATAAAAAAAAATTTTCAATTTAAGATCTCATCAATTTTTACACTTTATATTTATTCAAAAATGTTCTAAAGAACGGATTTATTTAAAAATGTTATATTTTTTGAATTTTTGAAAAAATGTTCTATTCTTCAAATTTAAAAAAAATGTTCTATTTGTCGAATTTTGAAAAAAAATATTCTATTTTTCGAATTTTGAAAAAAAATATTCTATTTTTCGAATTTCGAAAAAAATTGTTTTATTTTTCGAATTTTGAAAAAAAATGTTCTATTTTTCGAATTTTGAAAAAAAAATGTTATATTTTTCGAATTAAAAAAAAAGTGTTCTATTTTTCAAATAAATGACAAAAAATGTTCTATTTTTCAAATATTCCCATATTTAATATATTTAAAAACGAAAATTAAAAATTTAAAAATTATTAACTTATATTATTAAATAAACGAGAAACTTTTAAATAGATCTATTTTTTATATTTAAAATTTTTATTAAAAATATTAAAAACATTATGTGAAATCATTTTTAAAATAACATAAATTACTAACAGGATAAATAATAATTATGAAAACTTTGAGCATACGAATCTTTAGTATTAAATACTTTCAGTTGGCAGTCGTTCAATTGAAACACGTTCAGTTGGCACACGTTTAGTTGGCAGTCGTTCAGTTGGCACACTTTCAGTTGGTAGTCGTTCAGTTGACACACGTTCAATTGGCACACGTTCAGTTGACACACGTTCAATTGTCACATGTTCAGTTTGCACACGTTCAGTTGAGTACACGTTCAGTTGGAACACGTTCAGTTGACTTCGCGTTCAGTTGGTATCGTTCAGTTGACGCACGTTCAATTGACGCAACACGCGTAAAGTGAATATTTTTAAAAACACCAACCCTCATTTTTTACAAATTAAATTATTGACCGAAATTTTTAAAAATAATGTTATTACAATAATTCTAACAAATTTTCATTTTTTGATAAAATTTATATAAAGAATTAATTATTGTTCTAAATTTCTGCCGTTTCATTAAGGATTGATAAAAAATAATTTATATTGATTCAATAATTTATTCAATTTAATTTAATAAAAGGGCGAGAAATAATTAAAAGAAAATAGTTGAAGAGTTTATTAATCAGTATAAATATTATTAAAAATTAATAAATAAAATATTAATCGGATCGAATGGACTTGTTGAGAAAATAATAATTAAATCAGGGAATTAAAATTTTAATAGTTTATTAAATAACCATTTTTTAACAACCTATTTAATTTATTAATTGATTTTTTGCAGGTATTTAAAATATTTTATTTCAAAAAATACATATTTAAAATAGATAACAAAAATAATTTAATGAGTTACTATATAAAAGCTTTTTTTTGGTATTTGAAAGGCTCCGCTAAATTTGGACAAGAGGGATATAATAAAGCCTCAAAAAACTTTCATGAAATAAATTTTAACAATATTTCGGGTTTATCCTTTATGATTACTGGTGGAAGTTCAGGTATCGGAAAAGCAGTTGCCGAAACACTCGTCGAAAAACCTGAAACAACAATTCATATTGTTTGTAAAAATGAAAATAATGGTAAACAAGCCTTAGAATATCTTGGTACAAAAAAACATTCATCTTCTAAAATTTTTCTTCATCTGGTAGATCTTTCAGAACCTAAAAATGTTAGAGATTTTGCACGTGATTTTATCGAATCAGGA
>JBAMHV010047048.1:0-10959 GCA_037177535.1 Pseudomugil gertrudae | reverse complement strand
ACGCTGGGAGACCATATTGATTAATTTTTCCTCCATGGCTGTTTGGCGCTGTTCAGAATCTACTGTCCTCTCCGATTAGACGCGCTAGGATGTCGTCACAGCGCGCTGCGCCCGAATTAAAAAATTTTCAATTCAAGCGCAAGACGCGGCAAGGCGGCAGGCGCCCCCCTTGCGCACTGCTTAACCTCGCGCACCGCGCAACCGCGCTTGCGCGGCGGTAGCACATACACAAAGAATGGGTTTGCCGCCCACCGCCGCCGCTTGCCGCGTTTGGTGTGTAGAGGCCTTCACACTTGGCCACATGTAAGATGAGCCCTACCTGCTGAATGGCTCTAAAGACTCTCCCCAGATGCTTAATATGGTCTTCCCATGTGTTACTGATAAGCAGCCCTGCAGTTATCCCACCAATGGAGGACCTGATTCATTAGGGTCTGAAAAATAGATTGGGCTCAATGGAAGTCAAACGGCATGACTGTAAACTGAAAGAGTCCAGCAGGAGTATTGTAAGCAGTATATAAATGCCACAGAGGTTTCAGATGCACCTGCCAGTACCCCTCACTAAGATCCAGCATGACATGACAGACTCCACTTTCTCTAACAACTCATCAGTCCTTGGTATAGGATAGGCATCAAACTCTAAAATAGCACACTTGTCCTTGGACATACAAAACCCATGCATACACTGAGAGAAAATGCACAATGCACAGAATAGCCATAATTTAAACTGAAGTGGGAAGGGGTGCTTAATTTCAGCAGATGCTCAAACCAGTCGCTTCCTTGCTGTGAGGTCATAGTACTAACCACTACACTACTGTGCAGCCTGGTTTTCATTCATAATTATGAAAATTCCATAACCTTCCTCAGCCATGAATGTCACTTGGAAAGGAAATTAAGGAAAGCCATTAGAGTAGAGAAGAATAACGGTCCTACCTTTTGCTTTTGGAGTCAGCCTCCTTTCAGTGTGACCCTCCTTTCTATGTGGAGTAGGCTTCCTTCAGCAGAGCAAAATGAACATACACCTTCACACACTTATGAATAAGCAGATTTTCCACAGCTCACATTAAGAGAGATTCATTTCAGGTTTAACATAGTAGTGCATAATATTCTATTCTATTCTACAGGCATTTAGCAGACGCTTTTATCCAAAGCGACGTACATTAGAGAATAAAACAACACAAGCATGAAATCAAACAACGAGGAACAGCATAGATAAGTGCCAGACCGCTGCAAGTCTAGTTGAACACAGCTATTGTCCTGTCCACGCTGGACTGATTACATCTCACGGCTGGCCTGGGAACGCCTCGGGATCCCCCCAGATGAGCTGGTGAATATGGGTAGGGAGAGGGAAGTCTGTGCTTCCCTCCTTAGGCTGCTGCCCCCGCGACCCGACCTCGGATAAGCAGTGGAAAATGGATGGATGGATCCATACACATGCACCCCTAGTTACCCACACATATACACATTTACATACATAAATACATACAAACACACACATACATACCCATGCACCCATACTAGTTACACATATACATACACACACATGCATACATGATACACTAACATACCTAAACAAATATGCATACATATCTACACATATACAAACATGCACCTATATACACACTCATACATACCTACATATAAACAGAATTTATAAATGGATTTTAGATTGATTAAAGTAGCCATTCTTAATGAAAATGAAGTATAGGGCATCTAATATTAGTAGAGCCATGGAGTAGTGTTCGCATCGCGGTACAGAAAGCCCGTCAATGAATAGTTTATCCACCGAGATGACCGCTCGGGATTTCTCAGCGATGGATTTCTTCCTGGTGGGAAATAAAACCCTTCTTCTTTGCAAAATAGCTTGTGGAAACTGGTCATTCACGCCATAGTGTGTGCCTTTCAGCTCTCGTCCTTGATTTTTTACCGTTTCTTTCAGTTTAAAGTTGACGAACTTTGTCACAATGGGTCTCGGTCTGCTGGAACCCGTTTTTTCCCCTCTATGCGACGGACTTGATGAAACGCGATGTTTTTTTTTTTACAGTTTATTCTGGGAGCTTCAGCTGGCCCTGAATAAATTTCTTCATAATTGTTTCAGGGTCCTCCTCCGTCCGCTCCGGTATCCCTGTAAACACGAAATTATCCCTCATACTGCTGACGTTCTTCGTCATTAGCGCCTCCACCTGTTGCTGGCTGAACTCCAGCGCCTCGTGGATCGCCTGGAACTCCTTGTGGAGC
Organism: Pseudomugil gertrudae; assembly: GCA_037177535.1. Classification (NCBI taxonomy): domain Eukaryota; kingdom Metazoa; phylum Chordata; class Actinopteri; order Atheriniformes; family Pseudomugilidae; genus Pseudomugil; species Pseudomugil gertrudae. The sequence continues at coordinate 8,724 of JBAMHV010047048.1, read as the reverse complement.
GGTTCCACCAAATGCGTGCCCTGTTTGACTCTGCCGTCTCGCAGGAACTACGTCACTACAGCAACACTTACCTTCCAGTATCTTTGCTAACTTTAATAACATATAACATTCAGGAAATGTTGTAACCTTCATGTGATATAGCTTTTTGAATAATTTGTAGTGTGGTTTTATGATTAGTTAATAGGATCTTAAATATTATTAATTTGCTAATTATTATGATTTATTTTAATTGGGTAACTGATTGAACTGCTGACCTTCATCCATGATGAAGAGCTCACAGAAATCTACCCTAATCTGTAGACTGCACTCATAATTATTCTGACCCTTCTGGTGACAGTAGCTGAAGCAGAGGAGTTTTTACAAACTGAAGGTTATAAAAACATACCTCAGGTCTAATATGTCACAGGTGCGTCTCTCTGGGCTTGCCATCATTAGCATCAATCATACAATCACACAACATATTTCATATGATAATGTAATTGATAGTTTTTTGCAACAAAAAGAAAGGTCTTTTGTAAAGGTCATTATGGGAAAAGCTTCATCACATGCGTGGTGATTCCATCTTCTTCACCAATTTATACCAGTCATGAGGCATTAGGAAGATTGCAGGGAGCTTCATGGTTGGGTCACTGCAGGTTAGCAGTGAGTGTAACTGGTCCTACCCAGTGACTGGAAATCGTAAGTATCGTAATTCACTTGTGAACAACCGGTGCGTCGCTCCCAGACAGGACACCTACAATGATGGCAATTAATTAATTTAATTATTAGTAATCAACATGCACTTTCTGAAGACACAGCGGTGAGCTGTGAGCAATGGCATAATGTTTGCTCCAAAGCCCTTGGAAACTCCTGTTTGTTTTGGTCATCATTGGATTTGGTCCAGTTCAGCAGCTGACTGTCTAATCTGATTGTGGTTTTGATATTATATATTTGTTTTTTGAGTTGGCTATTTGGATGTTTAATTTTGGTTTTGAGTTGGCAGGTTAATTTCATTAGACCTCCATGCCTCCTCCTCTGGAAGTTTTGGTTTTATTTAGTCTTTAATTTTTATATTTATTTATTTATTATTTATTTTCAATAAAATTGCATTATAATGTATTTATTGTTTGTTGTTTAGCAGGTTCATTGAAACTTTGGTCTTTGTTCATATACAGGGTAAAAATCCTCAGATGGGTTAACTGACAGTAGCAGCGTACTTTCCCATCCACATGCCATGTTTAGTATCAGAATACATTCTTAAGACTCATTACCTGCACTCTTGCTGTAAGTGAAAAATGTATGTCATTTCGTTATGTACTATGTAAAACCTGCTGAACCAGAAGACCCACACGCTCTGTGTTCAGAAATGTATAAAGGTGTATATTCTTTGCACTCTGCTGAAGAAAGCCAAATCCACAAAGAGAGGCAAATTTAACTGACATGGTGCTGTTTTTCTCTACTCCAATTGCTTTCCTTCATTTAATTTCCAAGTCACTTTCATAACTGAGATAGGTTATGGAATTTTTATTATTATGAAATAAATCCAGGCTGCATGGTGAAGTAGTGGTTAGTACTATGGCCTCACAGCAAGGAAGTAGTTGGTTTAAGCATCTGCTCAAATTAACCCCCGGTGGACTTGTTTAACCAAAGGACTATTAAAATAGTAGACCTTTTGTGCAGTGTGCATTTTCTCTCTCTTCAGCAGTGTGAAATGAACAGACACCTTCACACAAAAGAGCAAGTGTGTCTTAAGGTTCAACAGTGGTGGATAACAAAGTGGCCTAAATGGTCAGACATGCAGTATGAGTCTTAAGAGTGTTGTATGATACTTGCATGTGATAAAGCTTTACCCATAATGCCCTCTACAGAAGGCTTATGATTGGTTATGCAAATGTTAAAAAGCTAGCTAATCCCACAACTGCAGCTTTAAAGTTACAATGACAATTCTTCCTTCCATCCACATGCCGTGATCTTTATAGGGTGGGTAGCTAGACAGGTTGTCACTAATTTCTATTGTAATCAAGATCATAATGTCAGGTTTTGTCCTTGATCCTGGGTTTTTTCTTGTTTTTCTTATGTTTACTCTGTTGGTGATTTTGGTTATTTACTCAGTTCTCTGTCTTCCAGGTGTCTTGTCTGGCCTTTCCTCGTGTGTCTTCCCCTCCTACCAGCCTCCTGATTACCCTCATGTGTTTCACCTGTGTCTACCCTTCACTGTGTATTTAAGTTTGCTGCCTCCCTTTGTTCCCTGCCAGAGCGTTCTGTTGCTCTCCGTGTGTTATACCAGTGTCTCTTGAAGTAAAGAGTTTCTTTTGGTGAAATTGCCTGTCTGCGTGTGTGTCCGCTCCTTCACGGTCCTGACACATAAGACACCAAAAAACTTTTGAAATGATTTAATAGCAGTCCCCAGACGGACAACCAATAGCTAACATCATGGTAATAGGCCCACATGCAAAGATTTTTGTATTGCCCCCACCCTTCCCAAAACATAAGTACTGGTTCCTGTGAACTGCAGCTCACAACGACAGCCCACTTATGACTGACTGCACAGTCATTATGCAAAACAGCCTTTTAGCACCTGAGGCTGAATAACAACACTTTACTGACATTTCAAAACTATCATTTCTGACAGAAACTTCTTTCTTATACCAAGAATTTCTCCTACCCATTTTGGTGTCTTTGGGAGAATCAGTGTCTTCTTAATCTATACTTCTCCCTTTCTAGTTTTTTGGTTACAGCTTTCTTGTAGCCCATTTTGGGCAAACATGACAGGTTCAGGCATGATTATAAGTGCTCTGTGGAACACAGAAACATATTCATAAAAGTTATAAATACTTCTTGACCACAGTTCAAGTTTCTCACCATGCATGAATGTGTTAACACATTACATTGAGTCATTTGTTCATTTCAACATTTGTCCCATCCTTATTTTCTTCTTCATCAAACATGGAAATAAGTCAATGTGAAAACATGCATATGTGACAGCGGCAGACCTCAGTTTCTCCTGCAGAATGTGCCGACTCTGCTGATGACAGCAGTACGGTCTCCTGTAGCCTCAATATCATACAACTGCCAATGATGTTAAAGGAAGACCTAATAAAAAGGTTTAACTTAAAATCCTGCAACAGTGACATTTGAAATCGTTAGCCTGAAATCATGAATGTTTTTTGATATATCCCTGCTTGGCTGGTGTTTCATGATTGTGTTGGAGAACAAATATTAATGTGGTTCTTGATGGCCTCTTCAGTTTTGTGACAGAGGTTGTGGTATTGGTAGTGCTGTTTGTCACAATGAGTATTTTCTCCTCTTCCAAACTTCTGACAAGCATAACATGATCAGTCGCCTCTTCAAACAAAAGTTAGCCAATATATGAAGAAATCAGATGATAAAGAATAAACATTTTATTTAACAATATCTGCAGCCCTATATACTGTAATCAGGGCCGCCGCTTCCACCACGCGCATCACGCACTGCGCGTAGGGCATTGAGTGCTCCAAAGGGGTACCAAGCCATTGTGTATGTGTGTATGTTTTATGGTATATATTTGTTCAGCTTTATTAAAAATACAGTTACATTAATGGTTTTAAGCTCTCACTTGGAAACCGCAGATAAGACATGCATCTAGCGATCATTGGTGTAAAAAAAATAATAAATCCGGCTGCTGCCTGCACTACTTATGTAGGCTTCTTGCAGAAGCTACTTACGCAGGCTACTTTAGGTCTCCATACGTACTTTCTCTCATCATGATGATCATGTTTAATTAAAAATAAAGAGAAGAGTTCAGCTCATAAGGGCGATCATGTTTGAGAAGGATGAGGAGAAAGCAGTCTCTGTATCAGCTACTCCTGCTTACTCTGAAATGTCAGAGATTGATTGACAGGCACTCAAAAGCAGACGTTTTTTTCTCTGTTGTCCTGTGCGTGCTGCGGTCACATGCATTCATTATCGTGTCAATGCCTCAAAACCATTGGTATAGGCCTATCATTCTAAATATTTTTTTTTCTGTGGAGTTGATCAAATACTGCCATATTCTGTACTGTGGCGAGTATTTTCTGAACAGTTTAAACAGAGGAATTGCATATCTATGAGGCTGTTATTGCTATTTGAATTATCATTAATTATAAAAACAGTTTAACTGAGATTACAAAGAAAAAAGAAAAGCAAAATCTCCATCATAGAAAAGTTGGAGGAATGGAAACACAAGCTTGAGTCCAAATTCTCAGCATATAAAATGAAATCTTACACGTTAATGAGTCTGGCAGTGTTTCACTCCTGGGTTAAATAAAAGTTAAAAGAAAATTAAAGTAATAAGTTATACTTGTAATTTGGGCATTTACATTTATTTTAATAGGACATTGTAGCCCAAATTCTAAAATATTTCATTTAACCAGTAAATGTTCACATGCAACTTTCCCAAATGGCAGTATTTACATGAAAACTGTGGTTAGTTTCTCTGTGTGAGAGTCTACAAAGATGTTATGTGCATCTTTAAAAGAGGTTTATACAGCGACCAATTGTTTATAATGTACTGATTATTCTAACAATAAAAAATATTGTTGGTGTTTTATTGGTATTGAATGATAAATGATTTAAAATTAGATTTTTTTTTTTTAATTGTATGTAAAATGGGATCATTCTGTTCTGCTGAGGAAGGATAAGATTTCAAATTTAGCTTAAAATAATAACAAAAATAAATGATAAATAACTGCAGGTAGAAAAAGTAGACACGTGCATAAGGTTCTTGGTATTGGATGCCTGTTTGACATTATTTGCACAGTTTTTAAGTTATTGGACTTTAAATGGACTTTCTACAGTTAGTTTAAAATCCTTAATGAGGCAGTTATGGCAGTGGTACATGTTTTACCTATACAGTAGGTATAGGCCTATCATTCTAAATGTTGCTGAAAATAAAGTTTATTGCACAAGCAATTTATGTATATATGTGTATTATTATTATTATTGTTTTTGTTTTTATTTCAGCAAACTGGGTTGGGGGAAAAGGGGTCACCACCAAGAAATATAATTCAGGGTACCAAAATTGCTTGCAGCAGCCCTGACTGTAATTACCGTCTCCATGAACATTCCAAGGCAGAATTACATACTCAGACAGACTTCCTGCTGCTTCTGTGTCAACTGTTTTTTCAGATTCACAATTGCTGTTGCACAGCATTTTTGTCATTAGCTTGCAGCAAGAGGTGGACCCAAACAGAGGCAGAAATGGGTAAGAGGTAGCAGGAATACTGGATAATGTACCTTTTACGTGCCTGTGGAACAAACTGCCAGTAGAGATTAAACTTTCACCAACTGTAGACACTTTTACATCCAGGTGTTCAGGCAAAAAAAGTCTATGAAGAACAAGGAGTCTGATTATGAAGTGAAAAATTATTACAAAGTTTATTGAGACAGAGAATAACAGGTACAACAAAAGCAACTTGCAATTTGGAGAAATCTGTCCTGAGTCCGTACGCAGCCGATAGGAAAGAACTTCTTTAAGCTGTAAGATAATCAGTGAAATACTGTCATTAATCCAGTGTTTTGAAAGGATGAGATTACCCTCATCCTACCAAGCACTCTAAGATAGAAATCTGTCATACGTCAGTGTTTCCCAACCAGGGCTACTCGTACCCCTAGTGGTACGTGAGCACGTTGCAGGGGGTACGTGGGAACATTTGATATTTCACGCCCCTTATGATAAATAATATTATCAGTCATGACACAACATTTGCTGTCCTTGTTAAAAACTGTTTCATTCTCAATAAATATCTTAAGGAATGATAAACCAAGCTTTTATCAATCATAAGAGAAAAGAAACTTACCAACATCTTGGAAAGACTAGAGCAATAGGTTACGCTGTACCTGCAGGACACTCTAATACCGAGAGAGGGTGTGAGAGGAAAGATATGGAAATAGAAACAGTCATGAGGTTAGAATGTGCTAAATAACCACATTGGACTGAACAGAATATAAAGTTTACCTTTTCCCTTTGTCCTGGTCTTCTCTGAGGATTCTGGCATCTGGGTCAGGCAGTCTGATTCAAAAACAAAATACCATATTTGTTACCCAGCTGTGATGTACCAGTCCTTTTCTTAACAAACCCCATATTAGTAATATTAGCAAATGAGGGGTCATAGCCTCTGATATTAGGAGCTTGTGGGGGATTTTACTGTCCTATTTCTAAATAAACACGGGGGTCCCACATTCACCCCTAGAAAGGCGTGTTCGTTGATCTTGTCAGTACGAAGCATTTTAGATTTCTCTTATATGGTAATATTACCGTTTTCAGCTTTCGGGTCCTCGCAGACAGAGAGCCTCACACGATGTGACATTTTTTATGGGTTTATTGCAGGTGCATATCAGGAGCAGGTACAACCGTCATCGCGCATCGACAGAGTGATTTATTCTCTGCCGTCCAAACCTCGTCTTAAATGTCAGACCCACTGTCCCTGCTGGCAGTCTCTGTAAATCATTCATTCTCCACACCCATGACATCATCCTAAACACAAGGTTACTGCGTGTCACAATCACATGTCAGTTCAAAGTTTCACGGATTTCTGCTGGTTAAACACTCTGATCAGCTGTTTCTTATAGTGAGGGGACAGCATGTGCGTCCCTAACAGGTTAAATGCCTTGGCCTCCTCATCAAGCTCCTTAAAGATAATAAGTTACAGTCAATGTTTACAGCTGCACCAACCAGAATTTCAGTGTTTTTATAGCTACTGTGTGATTGTTTAGTTTTCAAGAGGATGTTTTGGGTGCCTGTAACTTACCATCACTGAGGTGTACATAAAGCATTTTTAGTTATCTTTAAAAGCATTAAATAAAATAATCAACTGCCATTTAGAAGCGCTTTTGTCTTTTGGGTACTTCGATGCACATTTCCATTTAATTTGACATTTAATAATGACAAGATGGTTTAACTGAAAATATTCTTAATCATTCATACCATCAGTCTTTAAAAACATCTTCACTGAACGCATCCTTATCACTCGTGTCACTTGTTTGAGATGGTTTTAGAGCAGCACTTTTTGCAGACAAAGCAACTGTGTAAAAAAACATGGTTGTGTTTAATGTCACATTTTTACGAGTCCATGTATAACAAAGTAATCCTGTTGAATCTTTACCTGTGACTAAATTTAAGAGAAAATAAAAAATATATACTTGCTTTCCAAGCCTAAATCAATTTTGTCTAGAGATTTACCCTTGTACACATCTGTTCCCATTTCCACTGCCATGAGCAACTTGCTCTTTTTGGCAAGCTGAAGGGTGTTCTGTCAGCCTGTAAAATTCTCTATGAACACGAATGTCATGTCCCATGAATTTTGCAAGCTGATCCAATTTGTTGTCCTTTAGGTTTATTATCTAACTAAGGGCCAAATTTACTAAGATCTCAATTTGCGTGTACTAATTAGCGTGTGGAGTGTAGAATTTAGCGTGTAGGGCGGGACCATGGTTAGTACATGATTTACTAAGATTGCTGACGCAAATGACAGCGCGTGCAAAGTGTCAGAGACACGCCTATTTAAATGAGGATTTAGCGTGTGTCATGGCGACTTCACATAACCACAAGTGAAAGTATAAGTTTGATCCAATGGAATTAGAGGTGTTGGTGGAAGAAGCCAAGTATTTTAAAGAGCCACAGCAAAGTAATTTGATATGTTTTTGTGTACATGTCATTTAATGTATATATGATTTAGGAACAACCACATTATATTTTTACCCAATAAATCTTGATTTACTTAACTTTGAAATGTTCTACAGTTCATTAGGTCGCTCTATGTTCATCTTCAGTCGTTTTTAATCAAGGTGCTTTATTGCTTGCTTTATAAATACAAATTGAAAATATAAATATTTCCATGAAAAGAGTCTGTTGCATCTCTGCCCCCCTGCTGCATACATGGAGGCGGGTCACCGTTCTCATCCCACCTGGCATCATGCTCCATCCCATGTTGCTTGGCGATATTATGCAGCATGTAGCAGGTGACTACAATCTGAGCTACTTTTTCCGGCCTGTACAGCAGTGCTCCTCCCGTCCGATGCAAACAACAGAACCTGCTCTTCAGGATTCCGAAGGTGCGCTCCACAATATTCCGTGTGCGGATATGGGCATCGTTGGTCTCTCTCTTCGGCAGTGGTCTGGTTGAGAACAGTTGTCAAGAGGAGGGGTGTAGGGGTATTGTCATGGTGTGTGTTTTCATGTTTCCTGTTTTATATTGGTTTACTTCCTGTTTTGTCCGTCACGTTTAGTTTAGCTTTCTTGTGTTCGAGATTATTGGTTTCACCTGGGTTAATTTAGTTAATTCATTCCACTTGTGTTAGTTCTCTGTGTGTGTGTGTATATATATCCCTAGTTTCTGTTACTTCTCCACGGTTCATTAATAGTATTTCGTTGTGTTAGTTTAGTTTATCTGGTTTCTCTGGTTGGTGCTTTATGGAGCTTCTAATAAATATAATCAATATACATCTTCTGCCTACTGCCTGCTTCGGGTCCACTCATCTCCACAGTTGCTCATCTCTAGGAAAGATAACAGGTATGCACTGTTACCTTAAAACATATGAATCAATATGAAAGGTGTTCCTGTTTTATAATAAGATTATTGTTTTACAAATGATTTACTCATAACAACGCTGGATAGGCGATATGTTTTAATAATTACTTCCTCTCTCCTTACAAACATGTTAATATGCGTTCTGTCCGTCTTATTTGATGAGTCTTGCTACAATCACTGCAGCCATGTGTGTGCAATT
>JBAMHV010046546.1:0-10985 GCA_037177535.1 Pseudomugil gertrudae | reverse complement strand
TCATCTCTGGCCCAGCAACGAGGTGGTGCCTGGATTGAACCAGTTTTGAGAACCAAGAGCCGTTGCTCAGGCGGTGGGAAACCAAAGAATCGGTGCCTAATCTGGCTCTGACTCCGAACTAGAACGGGAACCAGCCTGGTGGAAAAAGGCCCTGTGAGACTTATTTTGAGAATTGTGACACCTGTTAAGGCTTGTGAACCTTTTGAACTTTGTGTGGAGATTGGGCTTAGGTTTGGTATTTCTTTTGAATTAGTTAAGGGTGCTGCTTTCTGTGGTCTGAGTTTTATTTTGGTCTGTTTGCTTTTGTTTGGTTGCTTTGAGCACCACCACCTGCCCTTCCCACCCATCTTTTGTTGTCATTTGTTTTTTAAGACAATAAAAACCCCTTTAACTCCACCTTCCATCTGGCACATTCTTATTTTATGTTACGTCCTTTTCCCCCTGTGAGCAGGGTCATAACAACATACCTATGTCCCCAAACCAGGACTCCAGTCTAATAGACTTCATGGCTGACCTCCAGAAGCTGGACTGACTCCTGTCCCTGCGGCTTCTGGGCCTAGTCACTCCTCTGTGCCCCCTTCTCCTGCCCTGGTTTGGGCTCTTTTGTTTTGGGGATATCATGAGACTGTCCCATGATGGTAAGAGAGGGTACTGTCATGATATGGGGTTTTGTGTTTAGTTTCCTGTTTTGTTTTGGTGTTTCTGTTTGGGTTCCATGTGTGTTCTGTCTAGCTTATTTCTTGAAAATTGGTTTCACTCGTGTTCATTCAGATAATTATATTCCACTGTGTCTCAGTATTTAAGTCCTTTGGTTTCAGCTCTGTTGGCTGGATCCTTAGTTGTTGTCTGTTTGTACTTTAGTTTCACTTTGGTTCAGTCTTGTCCTGCTCAGTTCCCAGTTTATAATAAATGAGTTTGCTGCATTCCGTCTGCCTCCTGCCTGCATTGGGTCAACATCTTCATTCTCCACTGCTCTTCATAACAGATTGAGCCTAAACTAAGTATAGTTTTTTTCTATATTGTTAGTGGTGTTGTTGGTTTGTGTTTGTTGTATTTAGCTATGCATTATTTTGTTTAAACTGCACCATGTGCCCTTTCTTCCCGTTTGTCCTGTGATTTATCTTGTGGGACAATAAAACACCTTCACTGCAGTCTCGTCAATCGCTACACGCTAATACTAGTTACTCCCACATTGTAAGCTTGCAAATGAATAGCCTTAATTTCTCAGGATTTGCACAAACAAAATTCCAAACAGCTGCAAAGTCATCCATTTGAATACATTCAAGTGGTAATTAAAAGCCAGTGATTGATCCAAGGGGTAGAAAATGGATGGATGGACTTTCCATATGTTTAAAAAATATTGCAGACATGTAGTAAATAAATGTAATAAGTTGTATTTGGGTAGATTAAATGAAATGGAGCAGGAACACTGTACATCTCTGACAGTTTATAGTTAAACACTTCTCTCAAACAAGTGATGTTAAAGAATGGTTTGGAAACTAACCAGTTGTGTGTGAAATGTTCTTGGCAATGTGTTAAAACACAGCTGTAGAGTAGCTTGATCAGAGGACAGGAAGCAACTAAATGAAACCTGAAATGACGTTTGTAGGATGTTTTTTCCCCCAAATTTAAGACGATTTCGATCAAAATGGTTTGAAGGTTTAGACAGAAAGTGTAGGCAGCCGTCTGCAGAGAATCTCCAGAGAAATGGGAGATTTGATATGGGGTTCAGATTATTAAAATCAGTTGGGTCTGTACCAGGTTTTTTGATAATCAGAGTTATTTGTGCAGTTTTGAATAAAGAGGGTACGATTCCAGTGATCAGAGATTAATGAAGGATAGATGTTATTAGGGGGATGAGAGAAAAAGTGCACTCCTAGGACTGCTGTTACTCTGGTTGATTTTGTACACCACACTAATCATTACATTTTATTTTTAGGGGAATCTAGGGAATCCTAGAGGAGCTCAATGCAGACAAATCCATGTCGGACTGAAACTAGCCTTCAAGATCTGAACATCAGAATTGATGCACCACAGAATCAAAATGAGCCAGAAGGTTTGTGTATTTTATAACTTGTGGTCAAGATAGATACAGGTGACCTGTGCTGGAATAGGCTCCAGCTACCCATGACTCTGAATTGGATAAGAGGTTATTAAGAAAATGGATGGATGATCAAGAAAGAGTAGACACTGGTTTAAACCAATACTGCTGTTATAAAATGTAACCATACTACTACAACAACATATAAAATATGAGAGAATCTGCATGCGTAAAAGTCTAGTTATTCTAGTTCTAGTCTAATTATCATTAAACTGATGAGATGATGAAAACCACAGCACAAAGATGGCTTCCAGGTTCTGAGAATGCTTCAGAGTTCCTTCTGAGGAGAGCAAGTGATTAAGGTTTAGTTTATCCTTTGTAACTAATTGAGCCACGAACATGCTGTTTATTTTATTTTTATATTATTTTATTATAATTATATAATTAATTATTATAATTATCAATTCCTTCTCATGATAACCAGAGTAAACTCATCTTTGTAAATGAGCCCTTTGGCTGGAACTTTTCACTGATCGCCATTTGACAAAACCATTTAATCCAGCTGAATGAGATGGAGACCTGCAAATCCCAAACTGACACACCAAGATGCATTTTCATGATCTTCTCAGTGGCGTAACAGGTCATCCACCATTCCATTCTCCACTGCTCTGGATTCCAGACCAGTTTAGTCCATAGGTCATATAAAGGGAACAGAAAGCCAATTCCCTCTAATGAAATATGATGGTTGATGAGTCACAGTGATGTGAAACATAATGTTTTGTTCTTCCTCCTACAGTTTTTTTTAAGTTATTTAACTCCATATCTGAAATTACAGGTTCCATTTTAGTCTATAGCTAACACAGATAGCTAGAAAATAAGAGGTGGTGCTCCACAATTAAAACATAAATAATAACACACACACACACACAATTAACCCACCTTGCCAAGACTGTGAACCCAGAGGAAGCTAAATATAACAATAATAACAGCAACAACAACAACAATAATAATAATAATAATACACTTACAGCACTGTTTTTCAATTAGGACCCCTACAAATACCAACAGTGGAAAAGATTCAGAGAATCAGAAGGAATCTCTGTGTACACTGGTCAAACTAAATGCTGGTGATCTTGAAACCAGAGATTTCCACAGGACATTACTGTGTGGACCCGGGAAATTACCCAGAATCACTGTGTCCATAAAAGCAGGCTTAACCTTAATCATACAAAGAAGAAGCCATATGTGAACAGCATCCAGAAACACAGCTGTCTTCTCTGGACCAAAACACATTTTACATTTTTTAAAGCAATGCAGAAACATGTCTGAATGAAAATGTGAAACTGTCTGTGGAAATCATGGATGGCATGTCCTGCAGACTAAAGAGGAGAGGGAGAATCTAGCTTGTTATCAGTGCACAGTAGAAAAGCTGCATAATGGAAGGTATGCGGTTGCATTAGTGTCAATGATGTGAGCAAGACAATGCTGAACCACATCCTCTGTCCATCTAAACAGCATGGCTTCACAGGAGAAGAGTCCAGCTGTTAAATTGGCCTGAATATGCTTTAGACCTTTCAACAATACAAAACATCTGGCCCATTACAAAAGCCAAAAATCAGCAATGAAGTTTCAGGACTGTTGAAAAATGAGACTCTTGGATCTGACTGGATTGGGACAATATTCCAGCAACTGGTCCCCTCACTGCCCCAATCTAAATCCTGCATCAGAGGGTAGTTAAATGTCATTTATATGTTAAAGTTCAAATTTAACTTGACCCCCACCCTTCCTGTTCAATACATTTTCTTCATTGCTATAGATTCAAATGGAGTAAGATGTTTACACACTTCTTCTGCTTCGATGATACCATTTATTATGAGTTTTCATCTTCTTCACTTGTGGACATGTTTAAGTCTGTACTTTGTACTTTACTTTCTAACCAGAAAAAATGTGTGAAAGCCAATTTCTCTGCCGCTAGCATTTCTATGACTATTTAAGGACAAGTAGGAGCATAGCTCCACATCTGTTTGCAGTCATCAGAGTAAATCTCTGGCTATGACTGTTTAGGACACACACGGCAGTGCTTCTGTCTCATTAAACTGACTCAGGTTTCCAGGACACCTACCCTCACTTGGAAACACCTTCAACTTAAAGCAAACTTTCAAACTGAAGTGTAATGATTTACCTCACAAGGACTTGATTTGTTTGGATGTGTCCCTACACAAATGTCTGGTAACCACACATAGTAACAAGCTACACTCAGGACTATCAGAGGGGATTTAAGCCTCTTTAAACATTTCCCTAAAAGGGGGATTGAACTTCTGAACAAGCAAGACCCAATTATGATATTAAATATAGCTGACTGAACTGCTGACTGAAGTTTTTCCATTTTGCACGAGTGCAATCCCCAAACCTATTAACTCAGTCATAATTTTGCATTATGGTTTGCATTATGAGCCATAGTTTGCAAACAAATCAGATTCAGGACATGTCCAACAGCCATGAACTCCCAGTCAGTCAAATTAGCTGTTTAATGAGGTCTATTCAAATTAACATTAGAAATCAGAAGAGCAGGAAATACTGCAGGATGATATGGAAATCTGGGATGGACTGGCAACCTATCCAGGGTATAGCCTGACTCTCGCATGCTAACTGTTGGATAGGCTCAAGCCTTACGTGACCTGAAATGAATTAAGTGGTATAAAAAGTTAACATTCTTATAAGTAAAACTTGAAAAAATGCTTTTCAGGAGTTAAAATCATGAAGTGCTTCACAAAAACCAGCAATGCATAAAAGCTAAAGAATGCTTTTAGCATTTGAAAAGATATATTTTAACTGGCTTATAAAAGCAGCCACCAGCAATCAGAAGTGCAAAGGAAAAGGGTTCCCGAGTAACTACAAGCAAGGCTGAGTTTCTTCTGTTTTCAGCTGGATATGAGGTCAAAGCTCAGGTACCTGAAAGGGGACATGGACAAACTAAACTAAAACAAGTTTACTCCATAATGTGACCCTTGGAGAAAGGGTGAGGAGGCACGGTCTTGTGGGAGAGAGCCTGGAACAGACCCAGGATACACAGTTTATACAGCACCTTTCATGTACAGGACAGCTCAAAGTGCTTTACATAGGGATTATATATTTTGGCTGGCATGGGAATGATTTGGATTTGAAATAATTTAATTTAATTTAATAATTTAATTTGAAATAATTAATTCATAATTTAAAAAACATATAGCTAAAGCTGTAATGTGGGCTTCTTTGGGTTTTATGCACAACTCAGCTGCTTCCTGAATTTTAGGACAGCTTGTTTGTTTCCTGTCTTCCTGTTTTACTGGACAAACTGATTAATCCAGGTGTGTCTGGCCATTGCTGTCATAATTACTGAGGTCAGGCACACCTGGATTAATCAGTTCCTCCAGTAATGCAAACGGGAAATGAAGGAGCCAAGTTAAATTCAGGAAGTAGCAGAGTTGTTCATAAAGCCCATTAGGAGGAGAAAACTATTAAACTTCTAATGTAGTATTTAAGTTTTTTACTCTGACAAAGTTACACAACTTCATTCTGGCACTGGCTTTTAGGGTTATGCATACTGCCAGTGTAGTTGTGGAGTTGTACATCATTGGTTGGTAATGTCATTTCAGAGTCACAAAGCAGACATTGTAAGAAGTTAAACATCAATTAGGTTTGTCTGTAAGGTGAGCTGAGTTTTTGTGTTCTTGAAGACAGGTTGGAATTTCTGAAGTAATATGTGCAACATTTTTGTACTTTTCCTCTTGATTTATTTTAATTGGCTCTCAATTGTGGAAAGATGTGTCTTAGTTGTCATGTTCAAGGTTATAAAAATATAAATCTGCCTCCAACTAGGCGAAGGGTTTTTTAACAGAGGTGGAACCTGGCTTAGTTAACATGGCAAATTAACTTTTACCTTCAATACAGATTAAAGTGAAGGAGGAAGGAAGAAAGAAACTTACCTGGAAAGACATCTGGAAATGAGGGTTTTCAGTTGTGCAAGGGAGCCATTTTTATTTTGTTGTGTCACAAAACTGTGCATGTTTACTTTCTTTTAAACATATTTAGGCATCACTAGATGGTACTGCTTCAGCTGATTCAGCACAATGCTCTGCTGGTTCATGACCTTACGGTGGGTAATGCTCTGAAATACACTCTCCTGGAGGGTTGGTCTCTTAGCTTTACAGTAGTCTGGAGGACCAGCTCCCATGAACAAGATGTTCCTGTTCTAAACAGGCTTTTACTAATGTAATGCTTACATTTTATAAAGTTAGCTAATGACGCTTGCTGCCAGTTAACTTTAATTGAGTAATTAAATCATACCAAGCTTTATAGAACAGTAATTCATTTTAGTGATTTGGGCGTCTTTGTTGTTTAAATAGCTAAAGAGAAAATACACTGGAGTGTGTTTGTGGGGGAAGTGCATCAATAAAGTCCTATAATACAATAATATCCCAAAATATGTACAAATAATAATATAAAATCTGCTGCCAAATTTATTCTTGTTATTCTTGTTTAAACAAAAATGTGTAATGTTATTAAATAATGATGTTGTCAAACTACAACAACTTATAACTTATAACAACAACAACAATAACTTCTGTTTATATTTCTACTGCTTTTTGTACATATATACACACACACGTGTGTGTGTGTGTGTGTCAAAGTAACCCAAGCCCAGAGATTCCCATGTTAAAAACACTACTTAGTTTCACAGCAGGTATAAACATGTTTACAGCCTGGTAAAAAAAAAAAAAAAAAGGTTTTATAGGTCAAGTTGACTCTGCGGTTACAACCCATCAGCTTGATGTAACTTTTTTTCTAAATTTGGCATAACTAGGGGTGTGTCCTTTTGATGGACAGGTAAGTTGGCAGAGCACAAGCAGGGATTTAGCTAACAGTGCCGGGATCAGCTGGTTAGCTCCTATCAGACTAGAGTTTGCTCTTAGTGGCACAAGCGTTTCAATGTAAAGCACTTTGAGTTGTCCTGTACATGAAAGGTGCTGTATAAATAAACTTGCCTTGCTCAGGTGGCTCTTAACCACCCCCAACTCCCTCATACTTCCTCCCTTGTATTTTGTGTACTTGTTCAACTGTATACACAAACTTGTACTTGTCCATACTTCTGTCCCTTTCTGTAACTGCATTTTGTTACTCTATTGATGATCCTAAGTTAATTCATTTATTCTGCAGGTTTGCTTGTTGTGAAAGTGACAACAAGTCTTTGTAGGCAGTAAAGGCATGAACAGTTTTAGGTAGGTGTGAGTAGTGTTTGTACTGTTGCAGCAGGTTTTGACTGTATGAAAACTATCAGGTTCATCCATTTCACAGATACTCCCTATTCAAATATCTCTGTGAAAGCAAAAGTCAAACAGGGCACTCACATAAGAGAAACAGGTCTGAAGTCAGAGGACACTGAAGCAGTGAAATGGGGGGAACAAAGCTGAACTTTTTACTGTTTCTTTCTCTGTCTGATCTAACAAGCTGGAGAAAGCGTAGCACTTTTATAATACGAGAGTTTAAAATTGGAAAATCAGCCAGTGATCATGTAGCATGTTAAGGGTGTTTGTAAAATTTACATTGACTTAGTTTACATAAAACATTTAGACAGTATAGAAAGGGGCAGAATGCCATTTTTTCAACATTTCATTAATTCATTGTTTTATTACAAAAACTGTAAAACAACATATCAAATGTTGAACTAAGACCATCCATGGAAAATATTATCTCGAGTTAAATCTGATGGGAGCAATACATGTGTAAAAAGGTGAAATGGGAGCAACAAAAGGCTGGAAAAGTACTTCACACAAAGATGGACAGAGGTTCATGAGTTTGAGACAAACTGAGTTTCAGAAGAATGTTACTCACTGAAGATCCAACCCTCTACCCGATATAATGCCATTAAAGTATTTAGAGAAAAAGGAGGAATATATCTGTATGTATGAGACTGGTGGGTGAAGCTGGATGCTGGGGATGTTGGGAAACTCAGGTAACATATTAAAGTGAGACATTATTCACAACTGGAAGTCACTGTCCTGTTGAACAGGAAGATAATCCAGATAATATCCTTAGCTTCTGTTTTTACTGCGAGTGTATGAAACACACAAATCACTCCCTCTGTGAGACAAACGGTTAATTAGAAAAAGCAAAAATTTTAAACATTTTTATGAAAAACCCTCCCTAGCACGAAAATGTGGAATGTCAGGGGTTAATACACAAGCCATGGGCAGTATGATCACTGTGGTCCCTTCATTTCCATTTGGTTTGATGTGAATCGGACAAATGGCTAACATGCACACCCTCCATAGGCAGCGTAAACACTAGTCACTTCATTTGCATTTATTTTCACCTAAAACCAACCAAACCCACGGGGAGAACCCACGCTAACACGCAGTTATGTCTACAAATTTATTAAATGAAGAAAAAAGAACATCAAATTTCAACACAAAACTCCCCCTAGTGGCAAATATATGAACTTCATAAAACTCAAAGTATGACGTGTAGCAAGTCCTCATTTAGTGCTTTCATATGAATGTAACTTCAAACCAATCGGACAAATACTTTATGAGTTATGACAAAAAATATTCAATTTTTTACATAAAACACCCCCTGGTGGCAGAAATTAGCATCCAAAAATACTGAATATCTAATTAGTTCGGCCTCTCATAGTGACCAATACTCCTATGCAATGTGAAAGAAATCTAATGAAAGCCTGTCACATTATTCACACAGCCAGTCTGTGGCGGCGGACGTGGTGCTGCTAAATCCATCACATCCCTGAAACTCCCGTCCCGGGATATAATAAATCCAATATGTAGAGATTTCTGTGGATGCAGTGGAAATCATGTGACGATGTTACTGATAAAAAAAATAAAAAACTTCTTATTCTATTGTTCAGATTGATGAAAAGTAAAACAAAGAAGGTCAAGACGTACTTGAAAAGAGAGGAATGGATGGAGGTCCATGCACCAGGTAAAACATTAACAGATGTCATTAAGGACTCTAACCCCAGACCTTACTCATTCCTTACAATCAAACCAAAACCACATATTTAAACATACTCTGAATTTTTAAACAACTTAGAATATCTGTCCCCAAGTCAAAACTGGACATCTTCATTCTCACAAGCCTCCATTTTACTCCAAATAAAACATGTTGTACAACCACACACAGGAAGTGGCAGTAAAAATCTCCCTTTGACATGCTCAGTACCACTTCCTATTCCTGCCATGCAATCAGATCAGCTGCCACAGGTTTGCTTGTATTCTACACTAAATAACATCAGAAAGCATCTCAGGGGAAATTTAGGAGGAAAATCATCATTATAATGAGAGTTCTTTAAAGTAAAACATTTAGCTGTGTAACTGATATATACATGAGGAATTTATCATAAGTTAAGATCTACTTTATCCAGCATTTTAAGAAATAAAAATATATCTTATAATTGGTACCAAACAATAGAAACACATCACACCAGTTTCAAAGTCTTTGCACAGGTTACTTGTTTTGTTCTGTTAAAAATAAACAGGAGGAGCTCAGGACTGAAAGGTTTTTATATATAGCACCAAAATATGATGGTGTGGAAAACACTGCATAATATTTTTGGTTTGGCTTCCTGTTCTGTTTTTTAATGACATGAAAAAAGGAAAAAAACTACTACTACAGCTACTAATATTTGATCTTCCCCAGAAAACACTTGATAAACTATAACTGGTTCAGATTGCAGCAACCCGAGTTATCACTAGAACTCCATCCATCACATCACCCAGCAGCTCCACTGGCTCCCCATCGTCTACTACATTTACTACAACATAGAAGGCCATCCATAACCTCGCCCCTCCATACCTTTCTGACTTCCTCTAAACCAGTCCATTCCCTCAGATCCTCCTCCTCCATCCAACTCCCCCACTCGCCTTGTTAGCATGGGGAGCAGAGCTTTCAGCTGCTCCTCATCTCTGAGGCTCACCCCCTGACCTCTGCTCTGGTTCAATACACCAGCATATTCATTGTAACACCCACACTGCTATAATCACTTTTTGTGGATTTTACTTGATTTGCTTGTGTTATTTTATCCTGTAAGGTGAACTGAGTGCAAGAAAGGTGCTCATAAATAAAATGTATTATTATTATTATTACTAGCTAGAGCAGGGATGGGAAACTCCAGTCATTGAGCGCCACAGTCCTGCAGGGTTAGGATTTTCCCTGCTGAAACACACCCGACTCAAATCGATTATTAGCAAACTTGTGTAGAGTTTGATGTTAAGCTCTGCACAAGTCTGCTAATCAAGTCTGATGGGGGTCAGGTGCGTTGCAGCAAGGAAAGTCCTAACACTAGCAGGACTGCAGTCCTCGAGGCCGGAGTGTCCATCTTCTCCAGGTCCAGAGTGGTGATGGTAAATACTCTACTCTACTCTACTCTACTCTACTCTACTCTACTCTACTCTACTCTACTCTACTCTACTCTCATGTGTCAGATGCTTTTATCCAAAGTGACTTACACATGATAAGCAGTCATTTTACCCAGAGCTATTAACCTAACATACATGTATTGTGGCGGGAGGAAGCTGGAGTACCCGGACAGAACCCACATGGGGAGAACATGCAAACTCCACACACTGGGCAACCCTCCCCAGCCTGGGCTCGAACCAGCGACCTTGCTGTGAGGCCACAGTGCTAACCACTGCTCCACCATGCTGCCCGTACTGTAAATAAACCATTACAGCCAAATACAGGCTGCATGAATTCAACCAGAGAGGCTTCTCTCGGGAAACTCAACAAACCAGGTATGGTAAATGGTAAATGGTCTTGTACTTGTATAGTGCTTTTCTACACATTAGTGCACTCGAAGCGCTTTAACACTATTTGACACATTCACCCATTCGCTCACACAAACACACACACATTCACACACCGGTGATGCAGCACCGGGAGCAACTGGGGG
>JBAMHV010046457.1:0-10990 GCA_037177535.1 Pseudomugil gertrudae | reverse complement strand
GTAAGATGTTGTGCAGT
Organism: Pseudomugil gertrudae; assembly: GCA_037177535.1. NCBI lineage: Eukaryota > Metazoa > Chordata > Actinopteri > Atheriniformes > Pseudomugilidae > Pseudomugil > Pseudomugil gertrudae. The sequence goes on along the minus strand of JBAMHV010046457.1, from coordinate 10,973 downwards.
AAGATGTTGTACAGTAAGATGTTGTGCGGTAAAAGGTTGTGCAGTAAGATGTTGTACAGTAAGATGTTGTACAGTAAGATGTTGTACAGTAAGATGTTGGACAGATGAACTACAGGAGTTCATGTCTTATCAGTAAATCTGTGTAGAACAACATGTATTATTCTGAGGTCAGTTGAGGTATATATAGTATCTCAGTTTGTTAGCAAAGAGAATTGAGACACTTGCCTATTAGATATTTTAGCTCATGTTTTGCATAAATTGTTAACCATTTGTCAGTCTATTTTCTGCCATCAGCTATTAATTTCTCAATGGATAAACATTTACTTATTTTGACATGTAAAAAGTTTCAGAACAGCTTCCTGTCAGATGGTTTATGCCTCCGGCATTGTCCATAATTTTATGATAATGGACACCTCTTCTGGTATTTCCTCCTACTTAGCTCAAATACAGTCCACCTGATTCTTTGTAATATTGCTAATTTTTTCTGTTTAGAAGGTCAGTTATGGATGGTTACATAAAACTGATGTGTTAATCTTTTCAGAATCACTTGATGAGCTGACTTCCATGGTGGTAAAACTTTTCAGTGAGGTGGAAAACAAGAACATGTCTGTGCCAGAATTCCTAGAGCATCCCTTCCAGGAGTCACAGCTCAAAGTGAATCTAATAATATTCATCTTTTGCCTTTTATGTGTCGATATTTTATACATTTCTCTTTAGATGATTTACTGGTATTTTTGCAACTGTATGAATTACAGGCTGTTATTAATCTTTATTTACTCATGTTGGCAAATTAAATACACCTAATTAAGTGTTGTTGGTCATGTCCTACTAGAATGTTATCAGAAATGGTATCAAGCATTATTAGTGTTAGCTTGAGTTTTTAGTTTAGCATGTTTGCTGTGTTAGTGATCTGGTTCTTCCCCTTTTAAATACAGCAACTCTACAAAGTGGTTCCCATTAAAGACGTGAGAAAGTTGAACGTGACTTTCCCCATCCCAGACATGAAGAAGTACTATAAATCTGCCCCAGGACGTTATCTAGCACATCTGATTGGTCATGAAGGACCCGGAAGTTTGTTCTCTGAGCTTAAAGCCAAAGGTACCGAGACTCAAGGTTGATAATATTGTATATTTTAAGGATTTTTCTTGAAAAAAGCCATGTGCTGCGTTCTCTAAAATAGAAAACTTTGTGATCCTTCAAAAATGTTTAACTTGTATAAATTTCTTCATCTAATCAAAACAATAACACCAGAGATAAGATTTTTTTAACCTCTTCTGATTAAATGACACTTTAGAAAGGACTTATTTTGGAATAAGAGAGCACACTTCAGCCCCAGAGGATTGAAACTCTAAATAATAACAGGTGGAGAACAGGAGAACAGAAACTGGTGTTTTTCTGTACCTAAAGAGAATAATTTATTTAAACCCTTCAACATAGTAATAATAATAATGTGATGATTATTTTTTAGGCTGGGTGGACATGCTCACCGCAGGACAATATGAAGGAGCCAGAGGATTCATGTTCTTCACCATCAAACTGAATATGACTGAGGAGGGTCTCTGTAAGTAACTCATGACTCCTGTAGGTTGTCATCACTGGTACGGATTTTAGTTTGTTTTTTACGTGACTGTAAACTCCAAAAGGGAGATTTGTGCTTTCAAAATGGAAAATAAAGAAAAAAAACATGTGTTCACTGAGGTATTTGTCACTGCAGTGCATGTTGAGGACGTCATCTTCCACATGTTCCAGTACATCCAGACACTGCGCACAGAGGGGCCTCAAGAATGGCTGTTTGAAGAGTACAAAGTAAATTCTGTTTGTTCATTCACATCAAATTCTGAAGAGGACAAACATGTCAAATGAAGCTGGACATGGTCCATAAGATGATAATTTGGCACTGAACAAATGACAGCAAAACAAAAAAATGATGTTGCGTATAATGTGGACAACCTGAGGGCTGGGCGGACCAGAAAGGCTGCTCTGGAAGAAGCAGCATTCCTTTCTTGAGGAACTCCTATATGTTGGCAAATGTAAGGTGGTGGTTGACAATTATGTCGAGGTAGTTTCTCTGCTCAAAAATGTCACCCATGGATGATTGTGGTGTGGTGCGAGTTCCTGTAGGATGGACAGCATTGTGGAAAGCACACCACAAACTCCTGCAAAGCTGACCTGCAGTGTGTTTCTCAGACAGATGAAAGTGCAGTCAATCTGTGTATGCTTTGCTGTCACTTACAGGGCAGACTACCAGTCTCTTTAACTTTAAGAACTATTTGACTTTTTATCGCCAAAGTTTCTGATACCATCACCAACAGCATTCAGCGTCCAGCTGCTGGCTCTAACAGTCCTGAGAATATAAGCAAGAACAAGTTCACCATCTTGCTTGTAACCAGGCAAAATGAATTATACTTTTCTTAAAGGAAATTTTAAAAGTACTTTTTTCTTTTACATTTCTCGTGAAACCCTGACGTAGCCGAGCTTTCTGGAAAAACAAAAATAAAGAAATTAAGGACATAAGTCCAAGGTTTTGTCAGCTGTGAGTAACTTATATAAGCTCTGTTTTTGTCTTCACTTCTTCTTCCGCTCTTTTTTATTAATGTAGGATTTAAGGAAAATTGCCTTCAGGTTCAAGGACAAGGAGCAACCTCGTGGCTACACCTCCAGCGCCGCAGCTCTAGTACATGTGGGTTTCAATTAATGATTGCAGAAATTCTGTTAAACCTCATAGCAGCTCTATAATAACTTTCACTGTGCATGTTTGATTGTTATTCTTTCACAAAGTAATCTTTGTTCTGTAATTAAAGCACAGATTTATGCATGTAGCAAAAGGCTATGTACTTTTACACCAAATATTTTGTCATTCATCTTTTGTAGTAGCTGAAGTCTAACACTGTGTTGCAGGACTACCCTCTTGAAGAAGTCTTAGCAGCGGAGTACCTTCTAGAGGACTTCAGGCCAGATTTGATCGAAATGCTGCTTGATAGACTAAGACCAGAAAATGTGAGGTCAGTTGTTGGTTATTAACAGAAAACTGAAACCTTATTTTATTGTTTAAAAACTGAATTACCACCTGAATAGTTAGTGAAGTTTTATTAGTAACACAAAAGTGTAATAAATCCTCAGAATGAATCTTAACCACATGGATTTTATGCAAGCTACATTCAGATAAAATGTCCTCTGGATGAGAAAACAGTTAACAAAAACAGGTGGCATTGAAGAGGATACAGAGTATATGATCACCTCTCTGTCCACGTAACTATGGCGTTTATTTTTTCCCACTAATTTCCAGAGTTATAGTGTTGTCAAAGTCGTTTGAGGGTCAAACAGACAGGACAGAGGAGTGGTATGGCACACAGTACAAACAAGAAACCATAAGTGAGGAGACAATCGAGGTAAATGTGTTTGGTTGTGGCTCCTCCATGGAGTCCAACACTTCAGTATTCATTTCATCTCCTGTTGATGAATGATAGTGTCTTAGTCTTTTAAAAGACGGTTCTGCTGACTGAATACTTGTGTTGTAGAAATGGGCAAATGCAGACCTCAACAGCAAGTTCAAATTACCCACGAGGAACGAGTTCATCCCGACCAACTTTGAGATCTACGCTCTGGAGAAAGACTCTTCTTCAGTTCCAACTTTAATCAAGGCAAGTGTCTTTGCTCCACAGCTCTTATTAAAGCAGTGTTTCTTAAATCCAGTCCTCGGGACCCCCTGCCTTGTGTGTCTTAAGCATGTTCCTGCTCCAACACACCTGACTCAGATTCATGAAGCTACCCATAACATTCTGTGCAGCTTGTTAAAGAAGAGTTGCCTTGAAAACATGCCGAGCAGGAGGTCCAGAGCAGATGTTTCCTGCTTAAACCATTGTGTTGGAAACCTCTGCTATGCTTTCAAATGGAAATTTGCTGTGACTGAAACATGTAGTTCTGTTGTTGCCATGATGTCAAAACTGTTAACAATGTTTTTTTTTAATCTCACAAGAAAATGCTAAATAAAAGCCAGTGAACTATTAACATGCTTTCAAACATAGTTAGATTTATGTGAATCTATGAGCAAGTACGTCATGGCCAGACCATCAGAGAAAATGAGAACAGTTTGGTATTTATTTCTTCCAGGACACAGCGATGAGCAAGGTGTGGTTCAAGCAGGATGACCAATTCTTTCTTCCTAAAGCATGCCTGAACTTTGAGTTCTCCAGGTGTGTAAATTACTATTTGAAAGTCTATTATTTATCAGTGTACAAGCCATAACACAGGCTCGCCCTTTTGTTATGGGGTTTTTTGTGGACGCAGGGGAGGGGGTGGGTTTGCAAGTAAGAAGATGATGTAAATTTTTATAATAGCTTGCCCCGACAGATACATAATGGTTAAGAACTGCCATGCAACAATACTTAACAGGTGCAATTGTCACTTGCAAATATTTCTTATAATCTATTCATCTATTCCTCACACCATCCATTTGTTTATGATAATGGAATACCTTGTTGGGCCCCTTCACACACACACACACACACACACACACACACAGACAATGATGCTTATCATATAAATTAAAGCAGGTCTTAAAGCAGCAGAAAAACGACCACAGAAGTTGGGAATCAGTTTTGTTAATTGACCACAACTTTGCAAACATGACTGCCGTCCTTGCTTCTTCTCCAGCAGATGTAACAGAAGAGCTGGGTTGCCTGATCCACATACTCGCATACCTCTTCCTCTGTTGCGTTATTGTAAACTCATCTCCTGTTACTTCTGGCTTGTCTATTTGACATGTAGATGCTACAGCCGGCTGGCCTGGCTCTGTTAGCCTTTTAGCAAATCCTAAGCTTGTTAAGCTGGCTTGCTTTCTTTTAGACATTGTGTATACTTCCTAGCTAAGACTGAAAGTGTATTAGCCGCACATTTACTTTCTTTATTTTGTATTTAATGCAGGTCTACAAGTTGAACGTGCAGCCCTGCCATGCTTTAGTGATCAGAAATAATTATAACAGTCGTATTTTAGGCTATGGTGAATTTGTGAGCCATCAATCAATTTTTACTGTCAGTATTATATAGCTCTCCCAATATTTCATAAGTCATGTTTTTAAAGGAGCTCATGTTTCACTAGGGGAGCTATAGGGAGCAATGTGGTTCACACCCTTAGAAGAACTAAAGTTGTTTCACTTTAAAAACTGGTTTGTAAATGACTTTATAATAAATACTGAGACACTCAGTTGTTTAGATAAATGTCACGGAAAGGCTTCTAAATTGGTTTGCAAGAGCTAAATGTAACCTGCCAAGTTATTCTGTATTGATGTATATATATATAAAGCCCAGCAATGTTCGTACAATCTCAGAATAGACCAAAATTATTTTGTATCCAGTGAAAAACAACTGAAATGTCACCAAACACAGAGAAGCTTATGGTAGCACTACGTTTTTTGTGCCATCCCTCTAATCTGTATCAGTCTAATGTTTAGTAACAAGCATTGTGCTTTCTCTGTTGCACGTTTCCTACAGCCCGTTTGCATATGTGGACCCTTTGCATTGTAATATGACACATTTGTACGTGGAGCTCCTCAAGGACTCCCTCAACGAGTATGCATATGCAGCCGAGCTATCTGGCTTGAAGTATGACCTCCAAAACACCAGTTATGGGATGATGGTAAGGATTGTGGTGTGATGCTGATCTTACATACATTTACGTTTCATTAGCTTCTCCCTTTGTGTAGTGATTTAGAAATAATGGTCCTGGATTGTAATTTGTTGATTTTTGGTGTTGGGAGTTGTCTTAATCTGAGTCTGCCAGGTTTTTTTTATTTACTTCTTTTAGATTTGTTTCTGTCAGTAACAAACCTCTTCTGCTACGGTTTGCTGCAGCTGTCTGTCAAAGGCTACAATGATAAACAGGACATCCTGCTGAGGAAGATCATTGAGAAGATGGCGACGTTTGAGATAGACGAGAAGCGCTTTGACATCATCAAAGAAGCAGTAAGTTGTGACTCCAGTTTTTACCACTAAACTTTGGATGAGATACTGTGAATTGTTCTGGGAATACTGTGAAATCTAGGAATTACAATATTTTGATAAAGACTTTTTTTCTCTTTAGCATCCATGTTTTTTTGCTTGTTTTTTTTTTTTGGTAGTTTTATATTTTGGTCTGTAATCTAAGACAAGTTTGTATTTTTTCATGTAAAAGTGAAAAAGACAAACTGGGAACACAAAATAAAAAAAACATGATAAAAATTTAGAGAAATTACATTAATCCTGTTTTGCCATGTACTTACCTTCAGAAGGCACATAATCAGTTGAGCAGCAATTGTACTTGAGTGATCAGTCTAAGAATTTGATGAATGACTTAAAGACTTATGGAGCTGGAGCACTTTTGCTATTAAGTATAAGCAAATAAGAAAAGACTTGCTCTTTTGCTTCATCCTTATGGGATTTATATGGTTTTATTTACACATTTTTACTGACTTTTCCCATTTCATTATCTAATTTATCTAGATTGTTAAAAACATGTTTTCTCTCCCTGCAGTACATGAGGTCTCTAAATAACTTTAGAGCAGAAGAGCCTCGACAACATGCCATGTACTACCTCCGTCTAATAATGACTGAGGTTGCTTGGAGCAAAGATGAGCTCAGAGAGGCCCTAAATGGTGAGACGAAGCCCTTAATCTTGGTGTTTCCCTTTACTCTGGTCCTGGAAGCATAGTACTTGTCCTTAACTAGTGGTTTTAAATATTCATCCATCTATCCAATTCAAGAATAATGATTGAGCAAGAGGCAGGGTACACTCTGGACAGTTTGCCAATCCATCACAGACATTTGTATAAAAAAACGCATTAAACTGGAGCCAATTCTGCCCTCATCCTAATACAACACTAGGTAAATATAGGCTATGTAGCAGTTTTAGAACGTTAAAAGAAGTAAAACATATAGTCATCTTTAATCTTCTTATGACAGAACATCAGCTATTGGGTTTTTATTCATGCATGTTCAGTTGTTTGGTATACAGTTAATAGAAAGCTGCTCCTTCTCTCCTCTCTTCAAACTCTAAATACTGAGTCTGTTCCACAGCAGGGTAAAAGCCATTAAGTCTGCCACTTAGGCCTCCAAGTACCACAACTTCCATTATCAGGGGTGTCACCCTCTGCTTCTATGCAATTTATTTAATTTGAACAGTTTACATGACTGCCTAACATGTGACAGCTATGGGCTGTTCCAAGTTCTGACTTATACAATAATAACTGTATTTTAACGCCACTTCAGTCTTAATTTAAGAGTCGATCTATGATTAATTGCTGTTGTCTGTGATCTGTATTTCAGATGTAACTCTCCCACACCTCAAGGCCTTCATACCTCACCTACTGTCACGGCTACATATTAAAGCCCTTCTCCATGGCAACATCACCAAAGAGGTTCGTCACTGTCTCTGTTTTACTGCCAGCTCAGAGAGCTCCTTATAACATGTATGGTATGCCTCCTTCATGGTGTCATTTCATAGTTTTAAGCAACATTTCGGAACATTTCTAATAATTCATTTGGTCTTTTTATTAATATAGCAGAGGCTAATGGTCCAACCTTTTAAGAGCTCTGTGTTTTTAAGTGATTGTGATGTATAATGTGCAGGATTTCATATGCTTATGCGTTTTCACCACACCAGACAACAAATCTGCTCATATAAGTTTTTAAGTAGCAGTGGAATAAACTATGTATATTAGTCAGTAAGGAGTTATAGAAATTTTGTGTAATGGAAAACAAAGCTTTATTCTGGTCCATTTGAGAGAGTGTGAGCCATTTTTTTTATTATTTGACGGTTGTTTTTCTTTTGCTATTTCTGAAGATAATTTGGTGTAAAATGTTTTGTCTTCCTGTGTTGCTTCTATTTAGTTGGCTCTTGGCATGATGCAGATTTTGGAAAACACACTCACTGAGCATGCTCACACAAAGCCTCTTCTACCAAGCCAGCTGATTCGTTACAGAGAGGTGCAGCTTCTAAATGGTAAATTACATATTAACTCTAAACCAAAGGTTATATTTACCACCAACATTTTGTGACAATGTCTAAAATTTCTACTCTTTAAATTTGTTCATCCTCAAACATTATTTCTTTTTGTATTTCCCAAGTAAACCTTTTGAAATGTTTGTGCGAATGAGATTTTGGGTTATTTAAAAGGATTTTCTCTGTATTAGTGTAGATTTGCAGAACATCAAAAATATATTATAATAATAATTTGGTTTTATGACTCTTTCAGGTGGCTGGTATGTTTACCAGATGAGGAATGAGGTTCAAGACATATGTTGCATTGTGATCTACTACCAGACAGACATGCAGACAACCCATGATAACATGCTGCTGGAGCTGTTCTGCCAGATCATCTCTCAATCCTGCTACAGCACACTGAGAACCAAAGAACAGCTGGGTTAGACCACAAAACACTTACATTTTATACTGTTTTTTTTTAGCATGGCTAACTTTCTGCAGCTGAGCTCTTACAAATTCTCTTTTCCATTAACACCCTAAGGTTATATTGTGCAGAGTTGGCCCCGGCGGGCTAATGGAATGCAAGGCCTTTGCATTAGAATACAATCAAAGAGGGCGCCCCATTACCTGGAGAGCCGTGTGGAGGCCTTCCTCAGCACCATGGAAAAGGCTGTGGAGGACATGAGCGAGGAAACCTTCCAGAATCATATCCAGGCCCTGGCCATCCGCCGCCTGGACAAGCCTAAGAAGCTCTCTGCTGAGTGTGCCAAATACTGGGGAGAGATCCTCACTCAGCAGTTTAATTTTAACAGAGGTGAAGTTTTTCATCATTAGTTTGTGTAGCATAGAAAGCATGAGAAGGTTTTGTTCAGTCTCAGAGGTAAATTGAATGCTGCTGAAATAATCTGCAGCCGTGGCACATTGCAAGATTGCAGAACTCTTTGGAGTCATAAGAATTGCAGTGATCATGATTCACTAGTAAAACCAAAACAAAACAAACACCAAACAACAGCTGAGGCAGTGACAGAGATTACCGATGGTAGGAATGTGACAGCTAGGCTAGCTCAGAATGGTTCAGTTATATGTATTAGAGTATTGTAAAGAGCAATACAATTCAGCTTTCCGGTGCACTATGACAAATTAATTTATTTAACTTAGACTTACATTTATAAATCTTGCTTACAAATGAACAAACTACTGCCCTGCATTATCTCTTTCAACTTTTTACTAACAAAGATGTTATGAAGGGTCAGAAGATGATGCTCCATTCTTTTATCAAAAGATTCAATTATTTCTGTTCCATTAGCAACAATATATAACAATTCCCTGTTCACAGTGGAAATCCCAGCCAAATGGAAGGATTGAGACCAGGCTGAGCTAAACTACTGCCAGACTACAGCCATTTTACCATCTGTATCCAAAGTTCTTGAAAAAAACAGTACACCATCAGCTAACTCAATACTAACAAAAACAAACCATCTTATTTAGATCTTAATCTCACTTCATTTCAGGTCATGAATGTGTCACTGCTGTTTTTATAAGTCATGAATGAATATCTGTTATATCTGCCTTAAACTCAGTGGATCGTTCAGTTTATTACAAAGATTAGGTTGTTTTGGATGATCTGGGGGGTCATTGTTCTCAAATTACCTTTGTAATAGCATGCAGAAAGTAAAGCTAGTTTTCTATATTTCTAAGTGTCTCCACATGCTATCAGGTGTGCCTCAAAACTCAATTCTTGGTCCTCCATTATTTGATATATTTATTAATTATATTGCTCAAAAAGTTAGCAAAGCCTTTGTTTACGTATATGCTGATGACACTATCTTATACGCCTCTGGTTCTTCTTCAGGCAATGTTCTTTTCTCAAACTTTTTATGAAATTCAACAGACTTTAATATACCTAAATGTGTTCTTGAATGCTAAATACAACTAAATATCAGGTTTAACCTCAAAGGCAGGGCTATCCCATCCACCACTCACATCACTACATTAGTTGGGACCATCATTAAACACGTTACAGCTTGCACATTTTTGGGAATTTGACTTGATGACATTTAAATGTTGCAAGGATCAACCAATACTTTATTACAGAAATTCTTCATCATGTTTTGTTTTCCTTGTGTGGCAGATAACATTGAAGTAGCACATCTGAAGACTTTGACTAAAGAAGACATAATGCTCTTCTACAGAGTGAGTAGTAGCTTTGTCATGTGGTGCCTTATCCCTTGAATACCATTGACACAGCGAGCAGGAGAGTGGAACATCTGTGGAAACCGCTCTAGAGTGATTAAGTTTGTGGTGCTTTTAGGAAATGTGCACTTATGTCACTCACTAGTTAACTACAACATAACAAAAGAAACCCCACCAATCTCTTCATTTGCCATTGTCATCTGTGTTAGTGCCATTGGAGCCTTACGTGCATTCATTTGATGAGGCAGAGGAGGTATGAATTAGTTTTAATATTTGGTCCTTGGTCCTACATCTTTTGACACTGCTAATAAAATACAAATTAAAAAAGAGAAAAATTCCCCAGCCCAGTTGAAACTCTCATTCTTCTCATGTAGAATACACCTAATGCATTTCTAAAGTTTGCAGCCATGGTTGCAGGGCATTACACTTATTACTGTAATAAGTGTCAATGTGAAATCAAAAGGGTCTGAGTTTAAAAGGTTGGAGACGTATGTGGTGTTGCTTAAAGACATTTCCTGCCCTGATCTTCCTTTTTGGTTTTCCATACAGGAGAGGCTGGCAGTTAATGCCCCAAAAAGACACAAGATGTCTGTGCACATCCTGTCCAGGGAGATGAAGTCCTGTAAGTATATGTGCATGCATGCTGGTTGCTTCATTTAGATGCCTCATTAGTTATTTCTAAGTGACTTGTAAACTTGTGTGTGTATCAGGTCCAATAGTGGGAGAGTTTCCTGCTCAGGATGAAATCAGCCTGTCTCCTGGTCCTTCCGTAGCACAGGTAATCAATACATCTTTATAAGTCTCTTTATTTGTTACCCACTTC
>JBAMHV010046446.1:0-10990 GCA_037177535.1 Pseudomugil gertrudae | reverse complement strand
AGAATAGAATAGAATAGAATAGAATAGAATAGAATAGAATAGAATAGAATAGAATAGAATAGAATAGAATAGAAAAAAAGCCCATTCACTGCACAAATATAAAACATGTGATGTGCAAAAAAGAAAACCATGCACGACTAAAAGCATTTTTCCCCAATAATGAATAAGTAAATTTACAAACAAACTATATATAAATGACAGCAAGCAGTTACTTCACATTTGTTTATGTATTGTCTAATAAAATCTGAAATAAAATGTTTTTTTACGTCACGGAGGCAGAAGCACTGTCTGAGGAGGAGAACCACATAAAGGCAACCAATGACTGTCAAGCATCTAAATGTGTGACTTCATCGAAACATCACTTCATCACTTTCCAAACATTGAAAAGAAAGACAGGTGAACATACATCTTTCAAAACTTCAATTGTGTTTGCAGCATCAAATTCTAGATTTGGGGGGGGGGGTTAAAAGGAGTTGTGCAGTAATCAGACCCCTACAGTGTCTCCTGGCAGCATATTGGAGCTGCTGAACAGCATCTCTAATGTTGTTTTACCCCCTAAAAAACACAACTGTCTATGTTTGACTAGAAATATGCAGCTTAGAGGTTCAAAGTGCTTTCAGGGAACAAATCCAATGAAATGCAACCTCCTTGCTTTGGAAAGCAGGCAAACGTCTCAGCGGCAGGGAAATCTCAGCAAATCAAATCAGAACAATCCTGTTGCAACCAGAGGTAAATTTAAAGTGTTAAAGTGACTCGAGACCAACTTCTATAGCTAGAAGGGATCAAAAAAATATTCCACTTTTTTTATGAAAGAGTTGATCAATAAGCCAATTTGACCAGTTGGCTAAAAAGACACATCAGACTCCCCAGAGGTTTAAACACAGGGGAGCTGAGTAAGTCCCAGTCAGAAAGCATTTCAGTAAACCTTCATTTGGAGCAAACATAAGAAAATATGGCCCAAGATTCCTGCCAACACAGGTCTGATGTGACTAAAAAGCTCCGGAAGAAAGCTGCTGGACAACTGTGCTGCTGCCATGGGCCAAAGAATAAATATTACATGAGGTACAGCTATGACACGCTGACATTTTAACATGCTCATAATGCACACACACACACACACATAGTACTCTACAGTCCCGGCTTGTAAAGAAGAAATGTAAGGAAAGGCAGGAAAGGAAACAGGAAGATAGAAAGGGGTCATTTATGAGTCAGAGGTGTGAAAATAGCACCTGCATCATGTCTGAAGGAGAAACTGCTTCATTAAGTCCAGTTTCCACCAATGGGTCTACCTCATTAGACAGCGACCATTTGTATATGTGTGTGTGTGTGTGTTTCTGTCACAACTGTGTGTGACACAACTAAAAAACGGGGCCAGGATATCTGATCCCACCTGTCTGAGTTTTTATGAGACTCTTCACCCAAACATATTGGTTCAACCTTAAAGTGCAAAGCTGGACATCATGCATCTGCTGACTGATCGAAAGAAACATCTGTTCCTACGTGACTCTGCAGTAAGAACGAAGTGGAAATAAATATATTTTCTGTCATTTAATGCCACATGGTGAGAAGAAAGAACAGAAACTGCTGGCTGTCCACCATTCTTCTTCTCTGTTTCTGTCTCCTCGCTAGTTAAACTAATGGCATTGCAGGGCTGTGTCGATAAGCTGGTATACATAACTGACACATCATGGCTATCAGGCTTAAACACCATCAGGCTGGTACGAGTGTATTTGACTTTCCAAACACAACAGAGATCAAAGTGAACTGCATAGTGTCCTGTCCTAAGTTGGACCCCCAGACTGGAGCTTTGGTCTGAACTGAAACCATGATGAGGCTGTACTCCTGATTACATGTTTACACAGTAATAATCATTTATATGTTCCAACCAACATTTTTGTACATATCTGCATCAAAAAAGGAGCATGAAGGGTGGTAGTGGGGGAAAAGGTGGGGAGGTTGAGCGCTGTGCAGAAAGGAAATGCCCATAGGCTGTTTTAAGAATGATAGCAAGGTGGGTGGGCAGGTCCTCATTTCCATTTCAAACTCTTCCTCCAAATCTCCCACTGAGCATAATTTCCTCCCTTCCATCTCTGCCTGCCCCTTCCACCATGTAAGCAGAGGACTCGGACATAAGAGGCAGAGAAATGAAGACAACAGTGGAGTGATGGGACAGAGAAGAGGGTGGTGACCATTAACGTTACTCATGTTCGATGTAATGAAGATAAACTACATCTTTGAAGACAGAACCATCACAGCACAACTCTATTTACCTCTTTACTAATTTCTCTTCTGTTTCTCCTCTGTAATGCCAAGCTGCTCTCCTCTGATTTCTCCCATTTCTCCTTGTTCCCCTAAAAGGAGCAGCAATGCTGGACGGTCAGGGTTGTTTAGCTGGAGATGGAGGCTCATCTCAAGGCTCTGTGATGAGACATTAATTATGTTCAGAATCCGCCAGCGCACCGCTTTTTAACCTGACACACTTTCAGATGCTTGATTTTAACCCCAATTAAAGCTGAACACAGCGGTGTGACTGCTGTGTGATTGAATGTGTTCGGTGCGTCTGTGTTGCTGCAGAAGCATCTTTCACTTTATGGGATAGGGAAGAGATAAGTTCATAAAAAGAATTTGTGTTCCTGTGACGGAAGACACCTACTAAACCCTTATTAGACGAAGTGTCCATCACATTCAGATGGCCTCCATGCTGTTTTTCCAGTCGCACATGTGATGGCAGATTATCTCGAGTTTTAGGTATTGAAATGTCACTGCCTGTGACAAAAAAAAGCTCTAAGTTCACAAGCAGATGCATAAAGAAGGGTATGCAAATCTTCACCTTAGTCAGCGGTTTCTGAAGGTATCTGGAGTTACATGTGGATCGAGGATTAGATTGATCCAAATTGATTTTGTTGTGACTGTAAAATTGTGCACTTTTGCATTGAGGTGAGTTTTTTTGTATGTCCACACTGCACACATGCCTCTTTTCCTCCCTACCCCTCCTTTCATCATGTTGTCTTCCTCTCAACTGTAAAAGGTGTGCACCACAATGCACCTGATCCTGTTTATGACAAGTGTAAGTTATTGTGAATGTTGTTTGTTCTCTTTTGGACGAGTAGTACTGGAAGACATTTTGCTGCGATGCCGGTTGAATGGCAATAAAAGCTTCTGTTTCTGATTTTAACTGAGAGAAGTGAGTGGTTGGGGGGTACAGCAGTGACTGGACGTTATCTGCAGTTATGTGTAAAAACTTCTTCACATGCTGTGTTCCCACTGCAGATTTTTCAAGGCCTCCTCTGTGTTTTCTACAATCTTGGTGATGGGGACTACAACCTTACGCTGCCCAGCTATCGCCTTGACAATGGGGAATGGCATGAGGTTTTCCTGGATCGACATGACAACGAGATGACGTTACGATTAGATGGTGGTGGAGGACAGCGGGAGGTGACGGGATTTCGGAGCAGAAGTAGAGAAATAATCATTGACCCCACTGCTGTGATGCTGGGGAACTCTCTGCCCTCTGGAATCAATAAGAGCTTCCAAGGTGAGTGGTAAAAACATAGACCCCATGTTGATCACTCCCTTCCTGAGACCTGCATTTTTATCCAAACAGATTTTATTTACCTGAACATTTTCATTGGTGCCAAGTTGTTTTTTTGTGGATGATTATTTACTTACTTACTGGTTCGTCACCTCCTCGCCACAGAATTATAGTGCTTCACATACTTTCACTAAGTGGATAAGTGCTGTCTCAGATAAAACACTGGACTTTTGGCATTTACAGGTAGTGACGTACTCGAGTTTACTATTCTGCTTTACACCAAAATGATTATTTAACCCTATTAAGACAGACCTGTGTGTGCCGACAGGATGTGACATGTGCACTTTACATGATCATAACGTCCATACCGTTTGACGTATTCTAACAGTTCAAAAGTCACCAGAAAGCAGAAAAAACAACATTTTCATCTATTTAGTTTTCATTATGGTAGAATGCAGGACCCCCACACTGCAATCGTCCAATCAGAGGCAAGAGTCAGAGGGTCGTCACACATTTGTAACACATTTGTAGCAGGAGCATCAGTACCGTACCGTAACTCCTGAAGGGAGTTAAACGAATAAATTTCCCACTCATCATGTATACCTTCCTCATCCTACATCACATCAAATTCATCATTCCCTCAGATAGTTGAAAAAATGGTAAGAATCTTAACGAAATGACTTCATACTCGTATCTAAACAAATTATCCTCCGCTGCAGTTTGGTTTGCCGCCATTATTTGGAAAGTGCTGGAAAGTCCATCCTTTTCCGCTACATCAGCAAGATGGCGAAGTGTTATTGGCGACTAGATTATTGGCAAATTTTAGGGAAGTGTTACCGTAGTCGAGAATAAACAAAAATCAAGTTCTGAATTTAACAATATTTATTGCACAATTGCCTGAGAGCGGTCATATTCCCATTAATTACTAGACTCCATTCAGCGAAGTTTGATTTGTATTTCTCCCCGCAAAACACCCGTGTACAGCGGGTGAACCCGCAAACCCAATTATCGGGTTGGTTCCAGCAAATGCACTTCAACTGAGATCACAACACCCCCGCACTGCACACTGATTCACTGCAAACAGTCGGGTTTTATACACCAGAACCGGCTAAATGGGAATAGTTATTTTAGACAAGTGGCCAGACAAACAGGTCCTGTGATGGACTGGTGACCTGTCCAGGGTGTACCCCGCCTCTCGCCTGTTTTAATCTGGGATTGGCTCCAACTTAAACCAAACAAAAAGGACAGCAGGGACAATGACAACTGTAAAAAAGCTCAAAAAACAAAATTACAAAATACACTTTAAACATTTTTAATATTCCTTACAAACTATTTAAAATCTACCTGCACATCTGAACGCCTCACCCAGACCTTCCTCCCATCACAGGTCAAGCGACTATTTAAAATCCTGGTGTGACCCTACCACCAAATACAGGGTAAACATATGCTCACATACCACCTATAAAACTAAACAAACAAGCTCACCATCACGCATGCCGCAGACCCAGCAAACTCTCTGGCCTTCCACGGAAACTGGCACCTCACCAGCCAACAGCCCACAGTTCCTGTTCCCCATATTTAACCTGTGGGACCACAGCGACATCCTGAGGTACCACCTGTTACAGAAGCATCTGGGTACTTTATGTGCACTGACTTTTTTGCTTAAAAATCAGTGTAACTGTCTATGCACTTAAACGTAGTGCGCAAAGTAGCGTTAGTGCACTGATTGAGACACACCCTGGCTGTGTCTCAATGCCATAGTGCACTGGATGTAGTGCAGAGTGCGCGTTGCACACTTTTAATCTGTAGTGCACACTATCGTGGGTAAGTGCTGTCTCAGATGGAATACTGGACGTTGGACACTTACCAGTAGTGCCGTACAACCAGTTAGATTATTCTGCTTCATGCCAAAATTATTATTTTGTGTCCACTACACAGCTAAAAACTGCTAACATTTACATATGCTAACTGTACCACAGTCTCAAACAAATGATCAAATCCAGTTAACTAATTTAGAGTTATTGTATGCACAAAATGAAATATGTAGCTAGCTGCGGTATATATTAGAACCATAAGGAATAACATCATTCTCACATCTATACAAATTAGCCTCCGCCGCAGTATTGTTTGCGCCATTATTTTGAAAGGTTGAAAAAATGTTGACAAAGTGAGGTTTTCCAGATGATATTCCAAATTTTTAAGCACATGCTAATAATAAATGGTCTTTTTCATCTGAAGCAAATGTTGTGTTTTTCCCTTTTATTTTTCTCTGAGTACACAAAAAAACTACTAAAAACACTACGTTTTTCTGGGGGGATGCTCTGGAGTGTAAATGGACACCTCTAGGCATGAATACAGTAACGATAGTGTAATAATGCAAACCTATTGGGAAAACAAACATCTACTTTTGAAATTGCATACACAAACAACATGGTGAAAATGGCTCAGGCAGCTTTATTCCTATAAATGTTTAATACGATGTTGCAAGGCTCTGAACTGTTGACAACATAATATGATGGTAGTTTAAGAAAAAAGTGGGTTTTGTTTACCCAAAATTTGCTCAAATTATGAGTGAGACTCAGCGCAGTGTTTGGTGTAGGTTGCCGTGTAGTTTACTAGCTGTTATAGTGGTGTACTCACTGTAGTTTGTATTATACTTTACTATCAAAAAGGCCCTTTAATATATCTGAACTAGAAGCTCAGTAAGTTGCAGTCTTGTTGTTAGACAGTCGCACCTGAAATGAGAGGCTGTGGCAGCGTGGGGATCTCAGTAAAGAGTACCAGGGATTCACTTAATTGAAGGTGTACCAATCGAATGAATGATAGGGCTAGGGTTCAAGTGGGGGTGGGGTTCGAGTTTGAGTCCATATTTCAATTTGATGATTATTACTGTTCAGTGGTAGAGGTTAACCCCTCTGCTTTAATCATATTATCACAAGATACCCACCAATAATCCATTTAGATGTGTTACTAAAACTGATTAGATAGATTAGCATTCAGTATGCCGTTCCCCGCCCAACCACATATCTCTACTTTGGGTGGTCACAAACATATACATCACATTAACAAATTTGTATTTTTGTGTGATAAAGATACTGGGAAGCTCCTTCAGCATGAGCCTTTTAATATCTTCAGTGCAAGGAGTGCTACCATAACTCATTCCTGCACAACAGTTCATCTCCTCACTCACTTTTACCTATGCTTCAAGCAACTTCATTTATACTTGATGCTTAATTTAGCATGGCGTTCAGCTCAGAAGTCATCTTCAGCCACTCTGAAGAGATGCAGGAAGTGGACACAAGACTGGTTGGGTGCTTGCTCTTGATAAGATTGGATCTACAGTGTTTTCCACTGCGGTCATTGATGTGGGGCTTCCACCAAAAAAAAATGCTGACTCATCGCCTGCGACTGCTGCTGGTTCATCTTAAGCGGCCGGCGGCTTATCTCTTGCAGCTAATGCAGTGGAAACCGCGTAGTCTTCCAACTCCTGTCCTCACGCGGCGACCTCCGCCCTGCCTGATGCCCAGAGTTGTCTTTATTGGGTTCGTTCCAGCAACCTTTGCCTGGACACCCTCATTGTGACATCCTCAATGGTTAGACATGTTCGAGTTAACAGGTGCCCTTGTTAGTGATATTACTGACTCTGCCCACCACCTCTTCCAACAACACCCAGCTATTTCTACAGTTACTGTGCATGTAGGCACAAATGACCTCCAGCAATCAAAGACTCTTAAAAAACACTTTATTCAGCTCATCCACAGTATCAAACAATCAAATCTCTGGTCGCAACCTTTTCCAACGGATCCACTTCATGTCCCAGTACATATCACCAGCAGGCATAAACTGTCTAGATTTTAAGCAGCCGACTCACAACAAAGGACACACCCTGGACCTGGGTCTAAACTATGGCCTGTCGACTGGTGTGTTTTCTCTTGTTGACCTGGCTGTGTCTGACCATAACTGTATTTTTTAACATCACTAGTTTTGGTCAACAGGAGGTTTAGGTGAGAACGGTGCAGAGGTGTATATTCCAGCTGCCAGAAAGTAAAAGCCCTGCCATGTTTTTGGATCTACCTGTACATTTAGAACAGGTGTTTTCACTAACAGGGTCATTTACCTGGCAGATGAACTGTGCTCATTAAATTCAGCTGCTTTGGTGACTGGTTGGAACAGCTGCTGGACTGGATTTCTACTTTCTGGACCAGGAATGTACACCTCTGGAACGGTGAGGCTCAGATTTTGCCTACATCTTGTGATTTTTTTGTTGATCATTTTAATAGCAGAGTATAATCAGCCAGTGATGGTGCAGCTCCACTTAGGACCAATTGTAAAATCTAAACTTATACCACCATGGAGGAACAAAGAAATCAAAGTCCTAAAAGGAAATTACAGGAGAGCAGAGAGGAAATGGAAAAAAGAAAATTAACTATGCACTTAGAGATTTATAAGAAAAAACTCAAAGTCTACAATAAGAAAGTTAAACAAGCAAAAACACTTCATTTTAAAAATCCTATAAAAACAGTCTGAACAATAGATCTTTTAATAAACCCAGATGTGAACACGGCTTCCATGACAGCATCAGATGCTGCATGTGAGAGCACCTTAGAGGTAGGATCAGTGCTATTAGATCCAATCTTTTACCTTAACCTAATTTTACTGGTTCTGAAGCATGGTTTTTACACGAGGAAACACTGGAGAGTTTTGTCCTTGTTGATGCAAAGGTGCTTGATCAAATTTTCTCCCAACTTATTCCAACAACCTGCCTTTTAGACCCCATCCCCACTTCACTTTTCAAGTATTTTTATGGTTTCTTGGAGCCTCAGCTTTTGAATGTAGCTAATTGCTCTCTTCAGACGGGTGTCTTTCCATCTACTTATAAAATGAGTGTAGTGAAGCTCCTTCTGAGGAAGAGTCATTTAGATCTTGGTCTCCTCTGCATGGCAAAATAAGTCCGCCCAGAGGGCATTAAGCACAAATGTTAAATCAGAATGTGATCAAATCACTAATAGAGTCCTTTTTACTTTGAAATCTCACAATGTAAATTGTGAATTATTTAAAAAATAACCTTAAAAAATAAAAAAAGGTGATCTCTAACCCTCCCAAAATATATATAAAAAAGTTCTCTGAGTGCTGTCTATATTGGGATAGTGTTGATTGCAAGTATTCTGATATGTCTCCCTTCTGTTGGCTTACTCTTGCACTGTCCTTCTTGCTGCAGCAACATGCAAATTTGCCCACTCTGGATCAATAAAGCATCATCTTAATTGACTATTGAAGCTGCAATTAACACTTTCCTTAGAAATGGAAAGGTCTCCTGGGAGGGACTGACCCTTGTTATTCAGGGTCAGTCCAAATGTGGGCAGTGAGCCTGACGATCAAAGCTGACAGTGCATGGAGCATCAGTCTGTAAAAGCTTTGTAACCCCTCACAAAGGATCAAATACGATCAGCCTGGCATCACCACTGTTGCTGATTGATGTCTCCGCTCTCCACTACAGACCTGCAGGTTTCCTGCTTTT
The DNA here is from genome assembly GCA_037177535.1 of Pseudomugil gertrudae. Lineage (NCBI taxonomy): Eukaryota > Metazoa > Chordata > Actinopteri > Atheriniformes > Pseudomugilidae > Pseudomugil > Pseudomugil gertrudae. The sequence continues at coordinate 1,940 of JBAMHV010046446.1, read as the reverse complement.
ACTTCCTGAAGCAACTTGAAACATAGTTTTATTTTTACCACTGGTCTGGTCCTTTATTCACCAGTAGCATAGTGGCACATAATGGTGGTATCATTTTAAAGTGGATCGGATCCATTGTGAATTATTCTTCTCTCATATTTTAAAACAGCTTCTCAGATAGAAGTCTTTGATCTATAATTTGTGTATAAAAGCTCCCCGGTGAGCCAAAAAGCCCTTTTTAATGTACTACGAGTCCATTAGACTGAACTCCTTTCCTGACTTTACACTATGCATCCTTATTGTCCAGTAATAAATAAAGACATCATTCTTCTGACCACAGAAACCATATCAAAAACAATTCCAAAGTTAGTAAAAGATTTCATACTGAAGATATTTAAGAACATGTTCAACTTAAAACTAAGCATGAACTTTTAAATGTACTAGTAGTAGTACTAGTAAACCAGTGTGCTATCCAGGGCATGTGAGATGGGTTAACAAGTCATCTAACTTCATCTAACAAGCACCAAAATAGATTATTTAATCTATTCATGTGCTCTCTGGTCAGTGCACGACTGTGACATTTCCATGTGTCAATGCATGATGGATTTAAGACTTTAATGGCCAATTCAGCCAAATACATGAGACGATGTTCATCCTCAGAGCTGGGTGCATGAACAGGGAGGTTTTTGTTTGTAAGGGATACCTTCATAAATCCCAGTTAGTTAGTGGAATAATACCAACTCCTTTTTTTGTTGAGGGAATGATTCTGCTCAAAGGGTTAGTGCGGCGAGCATAGAGATGAGATGATTCGCCTCAGCTTTATTAGAACAGCATCAATTCACTACACAGCCCTCTCAAGGCCGTTTCAGTCTAATTCAATACAATTCATTGTTCTTCAATTATAATCTAATTAGATTAAATCATTACATGATCCACATTAGTCCAGTTTATGATAGATGTGTTAATATGAACTAACTACTTATAGATGGCATGAATTCGCTCATCCTGAGCGAAGCCCAGCAGGTGACAGTGCAAAGGAAAAACTCCAGCAGAACCAGAGCCAGGAAAGATCTCCATCTGCTTCAACCAGTTACTGGAGAGGACAGGAAAGAGTGTTCAGTGAGACTGCAGAGATACCTGCTGAAAAGGAAATAAACAAACATAAATTAGTGAGAACAATGTTAGATATGTGTGTGCATAAACCACAAGATGTGATTCTGATTCCTCATTTCAGTTCTGGTTCTGGCTAGTGTCAGAGAAGTTAGCAGCCACTTGGAGAAAGTTCCTGATTTCATTATTCTGCTAAATGCATTATTTAAATATTTTAACAAATCACACGAATAAATACTTATACTTAACACTTATATTTAACTATAAGGGATGATGCTGGGTATGTGCATTTGTTTATTTCAGGCTGTGACATTTACAGTGAAATAAGGGAGACATGCAAATGTTTCCTCCTTTAAACAACAAACATTATAGATGTTACAGAGAAATATATAAAAATAAATTTTAAAAAAAGGAGTGCCTAAAAGGAGTGAGTAGCACAGAACTCATTTAATTCCACCCTATCTCCACATCCAATCACATACAGCAACTCCACTGCCACAAACAACAAATAATCCATCCATACACACATTTTCCTTATTTTATTCAGTTCAGGGTCACTAGTAACTGGAGCCTAACCCGGCAATCAACGGGCGAGAGGCGGGGTGCACCTTGGACAGTTCACTAGTAACAAAAAATATTAAATTAAAATAAAAATCCCTTGTTACAAATTAGATCAAAATTATCCAACTGAGCAGACAAAATGCGGCTGTGGTGCATGGGTGCATGTCATGTCATATCCTGGCTTGGCCTTTCGTGCACAGAGCTAGCAAAGCTAACAGTTCCTCTCATACGTATTAAAATCTAAAAATCTGAGCAACTGGCTCTTTGTTGCATCTTAAAAGGTAAAAATA
>JBAMHV010045716.1:0-11040 GCA_037177535.1 Pseudomugil gertrudae | reverse complement strand
TATATAACCAAAACAAGCTATTTTCTCTGACCAGTTTCTCAGTAACACTACTTGCACACTAATAAGACTTATTGTCTTATCTTATCATCGTATCTAATATGATCTTTACAAATTTCCCATAAGGGACAATAAACTAACTAACTAACTGACTATGCTGAGAGTTAGATTTCACATCAACAACATTCACTGTTTTTCACTCCCATCCCAGACTTTTTCTAGGAATTTCACATTTATTTGCAAACTGATTTTCAATGCAGAGATGTTTTATGATCTCTGCTACAAATAAACCTGTATCTAATTTTGTTATAGTGCTATAATGATATAAACATCATATCTGACTTTTTTGAGGTAAAATATGTTTAGATAATTTTTAAAAAGCATCACTAATGCAGCACAAACTATTGAGACTATTATCAGTGTGGTTTCCAGACTATTTTTGTTAAATATGGACAATGCTAGGGGAGGAACATACGGGCTTTTGCCAAATACACGTGATGTGCTTCCATAGCAACGGATTTAAGTTTTTATAAGATTCCTTCTGATGCAACAGAACCAGAACAAAGACATACAGTAGCAAAGAGAGCAATCAGGCGTAGCAAAACAAACAGTTCCAGTGGACCCAAGTCCGATTATACATACGTCTGTTCACAACAATTCATCAAAGGGAGTCTTTACTTTATAATGTATTTTAGTTAGTTTTTACAACATAAAACTTTTACAACTTTTCATCAAATGACAATATAGTATAAAAATAAGATTGACGCACCAAAGCAGCACCAAAGTTACTGATGAAGATTTAAAAGTGCTCCAGAATCCAGTATCTTTTCCGGTTCTCCAAAAGTTAATCATTTGTTCCCAGTGACACTACCAACATATCCTGAAAATTTCATCAAAATCCATCAATAACTTTTTGAGTTATGTTGCCAAAAAACAAACAGACTAACTCCATCGAAACCATTACCTCCGCGTGGCGGAGGTATTGTAAACTCCAGTTGCTTTGTGTGGCAGCGGAGAAGCCATTTTGGTTTTGTGTGATTTGTTAGTCAAATATTATGAAGACATTTTGTTTTTATGTTCGTTTATCACATTGTTGGATCCCGTTTTGTGGCTGAACACGGTTTTCACCCAACTAGCAACAAAGAAATTATAGGCCTCTAAGGATCTGAAATTCCTCGTTTGTGCTCTTAAGCAAATACCTGTAATTAAAAAGGGTATTTGTAAAAAACTAAATGTAAATATTTTACAGAAAATAATATGTACTAGTTCTTTCATTAGATGAGCTCCACCTTACTGTGGTGGTGGTTTGTGTGTCCCAAAGACCCCAGCATTCATGTTGTCGGGGGCTTTATGCCCCTGGTAGGGTCACCCAAGGCAAACAGCTTTCTGGGGGAGGGACCAGACAAAGACCTCTTTGAAGAAAAAGATCATTGTACAGACAGCTCCGTTGCCCAATCACGGGTCACCGGGGCCCCCCTCTGGAGCCAGGCCTGGAGGTGGGACACAAGGGCGAGCGTCTGGTGGCCGGGCTCTTGCCCATGGGGTCCGGTGGGGCTCAGCCAAAAGGAGTTACATGGGCCCCCCCTTCCGTGGTCTCACAGGAGGGGCCGTAGAGGTCAGGTGCAGTGTGAGCCGGGTAGCAGCCGGGGGAAGGAGCCCTGGCGGTCTGATCCCCGGCTGCAGAGGCTGGCTTTGGGGACGTGGAGTTTCGCCTGTCTGGCGGGGAGGGAGCCTGGGTTGGTGCGTGAGGTTGAGCGGTTCCGACTAGACATAGTTGGACTCACCTCAACGCGCATCTTGGGCTCTGGAACCAGTATCCTCGAGGGGGGTTGGACCTTCTTCCACTATGGCGTTGCCTCCAACGGGGGGCGCCAAGCGGGTGTGGGCATACTGCTTGCCCCTCGGCTGGGCGCTGGTACATTGGAGTTCACCTCGGTGGACAGGAGAGTGGCCTCCCTCCGCCTTCGGGTGGGGGGATGGGTCCTGGCTGTTGTTTGTGCCTATGCACCGAGCATCGGTACAGTGTACCCACCCTTTTCGGGGTCCTTGGGGGGAGTGCTGGAGGGCGCTCCCTCCAGGGACTCCCTTGTCCTCCTGGGTGACTTCAATGCTCACGTGGGTGGCAACAGAGAGACCTGGAGAGGTGTGATTGGGGGACATGGCACACCCAATCTGAACCAGAGTGGTGTTCTGTTGCTGGATATCTTTGCTCACCACTGATTGTCCATCATGAACACCATGTTTTAGCATAAGAGTGCCCACATGTACACCTGGCACCAGGACACGCTGGGTGGTTAAAGAGCTCCTCAGTGGCAGGGCCCCGGGGGTGGACAAGATCCGCCCAGAGTTTCTTAAAGCTGTGGGGCTGTCCTGGCTGACACGCCTCTGCAGCATCACGTGGACATCTGGGACAGTGTCCCTGGACTGGCAGGCTGGGGTGGTGGTCCCCCTCTTCAAAAAGGGTGATTGGAGGGTGTGTTCTAACTACAGGGTGATTACACTCCTCAGCCTCTGTGGAAAAGTCTTTTCGGGGGTACTGGAGAGGAGGGCTTGTCGAATAGTCAAACTTTAGATTGAGGAGGAGCAGTGTGGTTTTCGTTCTGGTCGTGGAACAGTGGACCAACTCTATATGTCCTGGAGGGGGCATGGGAGATTGCCCAACTAGTCTACATGTGTTTTGTGGACTTGGAGAAAGCATTCGACCGTGTCCCTCAGGGGCTCCTGTGGGGGGGGGGCTCCAAGAGAATGGGGTACCGGACCCCTTGTTCAAGCTGTTCGGTCCTTGTATGACTGGTGTCAAAGCTTGGTCCGCATTGCCGGCAGTAAGTCAGATTTGTTTCCTGTGAGGGTTGGAGTCCACCAAGGTGTTGAGGGGATCCAGTTTGGGGGCCTCAGGATCAGGTCACTGCTTTTTACAGATGATTCTGTTCTGTTGGCTTCATCTGGTCCTGATTTCCTGCTTTCATTTGAGAGATTCGCAGCCGAGTGTGAAGTGGCTGGGATGAGAATCAGCACCTGCAAATCTGAGACCATGGTTCTTAACCGGAAAAGGGTGAAGTGCCCTCTAAGAGTGGAGGATAGGATCCTGCCCCAAGTGGAGGAGTTTAAGTATCTCGGGGTCTTGTTCACGAGTGGGGGGGAATGGAGCGTGAGATCAACATGCAGATCGGTGCTGCATCAGCAGTAATGCGGACGCTGCACTGGTCTGTCGTGGTGAAGAGGGAGCTGAACCGGTTGTTCTATTTCCCCACCCTCACCTATGGTCATGAGCTGTGGATTGTGACCGAAAGAATGAGATCCCGGGTACAGGCGGCCGAAATGAGTTTTCTCTGCAGGGTGGCTGATGTCTCCCTTAGAGATAGGGTGAGATGCTTGGCTCTACTCTGAGGGACTCAGAGTAGAGCCACTGCTCCTCCACATTGAGAGGCATCCACTTCCAAGACAAATGGTCATTCTGGATCCAGATCAACAAGAATGGGTGCCTTGATTAATTGTTCCTTTAGGTGGCTAAAAGCGTGATCTGCCTCCAGAGTTCAGGAAAATGGATTCTTGACCGAGGTTAACCTGGAGAGAGGAGCAGCGATTATACTGTAATTTGTGATGAAACGACAATAAAAATTGGCAAAACCAAGAAAATGTTGTAAGTTCTCCTTGCTGGTGGGTGTAGAACATTTTGCAACTGCCTTGATCTTAGCTGGATCAATCTTCATCTGCCCGCCCTGGAAGATGTAGCCTAGGAATGAGATGGACGAGACATGAAAGTAAAATTTCTCTGCCTTGACATAAATGTGATTCTCTAGCAGCCGCTGCAGAACCAAGTGAACATGCTCCTAATGTTCTGCGAGGGTTCTGGAAAAGATGACAACATTATCAAGATAAACAAAAACAAATTGAAGAAGGAAATCATGTAGAACATCATTGATGAGAGCTTGAAATATGGCCAGAGCATTAGAGTCCAAATGGCATAACAAGATATTCAAAATGTCCAAGTAGGATGGTAAAGGTAGTCTTCCACTAATCCCCCTCTCGAATTCTGACCAAATGATGTGCATTGCGGAGATCAAATTTGGTAAATACCAGGGAGATGTAAGCAATGGCAAAGGATATTTATTCTTGATGGTAATTCTGTTCAAATTCTGATAATTGATGCACATGGGTAAGGACTTGTCCTAACTTTTCACAAAGAAAAACCCTGCTCCGACAGGAGAGGAGGAAGACCTGATTAGGCCTGCATCTAGGGACTCACGAATGTAGTTCTCCCATTTGGGCTTGGACAGGTTAAAAAGCCTGCCCCGAGGAAGAGCTACCCCTGGGAGGAGCTCAATAGTGCAATCATAGGGCCGGTGCAGAGGTAGGGACAAAGCATTGTCTTTGCTAAATACAGCCCCCAAGTCATAGTAAGCTGGTGGGATGGAAGATAAGTCCACTGGTCATTCAGTAGGATGAACTGTTGCACTTGCGGGATGACGAGCCGATCCCAAACAGTTGGACAAACAGAAAAGACTCCAACTTTCCAGGCGGCTCTTACTCCAGTTGATATGAAGGTTGTGTATAGCCAGCCAGGGATATCCTGGATATAGAAAGAGGGAAACATTAGTCACAGGGAATAGAAAAAACGTCATTTTTTCACGATGATTACTAGAAACCAGAAGATTAAGAGGATTTATGAGTTATAGATGTAAGAATTCCGCCATCCAAAGCATTAACGAATATAGGGGTAGGCAAGGGAGCAGCGGGGGAGACCCAGTTTTGTGCCTGTCATGGGATCCATCAGGTTGTGTTCAGCTCCTGAGTCAATGAGTGCCTGAAGCTGGTGGTGAGAGTGAAACAGGTAAGACACAACGTGGAGGATTAGGCTGCTGAATCCCGCCCACCAGTACTCCTGCCCCTACTGGCGGGCGCAGTCTTTTGACCGCAACTGACAACTGGGCAATAGATGATCTGGGGAGCTGCAGTAAAAGCACAGGCAATTACGGGCCCGGTGATTGCGTTCTTCTGGCGTCAACCCAGCTCGATCTCATGCTCCATGTGTGACGTTTCCAGTTAATTCAAATAAATTTAGGATTGTTGTGTTGTTCCCCTTGCTGCCCACCAGGGGGCACTCGCGGACCACTAGTGGCCCCACCTCCAGACCTACCACATCTCATAAAGAATGACCAGCCCGGAGTATAATATAGCTTCTGCAAATAAATTGTGCTCTTTTCATCTAGACAACAGATACAGTAATAAATTCATGTCACTGACCGCTCTGCATGATGTTTTTATATTTGTTCTTTACTTGCCCTTTTAGCTTATGTTACAATAAACTAAGTTGTCATCTGCTTCATCCTCTCTCTGTACCAAGCAAGCAAAAAAATGCAGGTGATATTAATCACTCAGATGCAAACACACACACCAGTGTTTGACACATTACTTTAAAAAGTAATTAATTATGTTTTATTAGTTAAAAAAGACTTTTCCCAAAAAGTAGTTGAGTTAGTAAATCATTTACTATACAGTTAAAGTAATTAGTTATCCTTCAAATTAACATTATTATACATCCATATGTTATACATCCTGCATCTGGCCATTGACTGCATCTAACTAAGTTGTTCAACCCTTTGAAAGACAAAAAGATAGAACAAAGACAGTTGATTATCTAGGTTTTCTGTACTTGCAGCAAGGGTAGAACATCCTTAACAGCCTCGGGAGTGCTGCTAAGTCTGTCTACCCCAAGTGATTAACGTGCAAGTAGTTTTATTGGAATGGGAAGAAAAACAAAGCATATTCACTCTCTGATTGGATAAAACAGTCATGAGGTATCATACAGGAAATAATCTTCAACGTCAGCATAGTAAGCATGAATCTCCCACACATATTGTGTACACAGTAAGATGAGGAACACTGCTTTGAAGAACAGATTCAATGTCTGCCTGTCTCATAGCAGGCAGATTAAACATGAAGAGTTTGTGAACCCAAAACATCCAACAGCCTGCATTTGACAATAGCCTGCATCTGGCCTTGGGTTTGCGACAGCAACATGTGTTTTGTTCGGCTGTGTTGATGTGAGGTGCTTCATAAGGTTTGAGTTGCTTGAGGCAGACGTGGATAAAATCTTTTTCCTGAGCATAAGGTACATGTAATATAAACCTTCTTGCCTTTAATTTCACTCAGTATGAAGTAGTGTCGGTACTTCCAGTTCAAAAACGCTACTTTGGAATCTCCCTGGAACATCGCCATTGTCGCAATTTCTTTGCCTTTGTAGCATGCAGTGAGTGAAACAGCCAGCCTAAGCACTCATAGTATCCGACAACCCAGACCATCCAACTAATCATCATTGCATTTGCAAGGGTTTCATCAATCATCACAGACTCCTGCTCTCCTGCAGCTGATGTGTGGATGTCAGAAAGCCTGACACGGCTGTGCTGCTTTCACTCAAATTATAGTAATATTCTTAGTAACGGTAACGGCGTTGTAACAATGGGAAATGTAACTAATTAGATTACTATAAAAATTCATTACTATAAAAATAACGCATTTAGTAACGCCATTATACTTAAACGCCATTAGTCCCAACACTGACCCACACACACACACACGTTACCCCCTGACAGACAGAATAGCATCCTTGCCTCTACAAATTTTATTTATTTATTTTCTACTATTTTTTTCCCTGAAGGTAAAAAAAGATCACGTTGCTCCAGTCTACATCATCAATCTCCTGGTTTCTGACCTCATTCAGCTCTGCTCTCTGACTGTTGAAAAAGCAGGAATTTATAACTTGATCGTCTTTAGCTTTTACTATTTTGGTGTGATGGCCAGTGCTGGCTTCATGGTGTGCATCTCCCTGGAAAGGTAATCCATGTACTTTTAGGGCTGGGTCATACTTGCTGTTTACGCAGGCAGACAATGTTCCACTATGTCTGTTTATGTACTTATTGCAAACAACAGAAGCATGATGTAACTAAAACATTTAATATGGAGGTCACTTCTGCAGGCAGAATACAGCATTTGGACTGAAACACTGAAAAGGCCAATCTGCCAGTCACATTGTATTTCAGGGTGTTTCCTTAAATAGCAGTTTTCTAATCTGATGGCAAATGTTAAGTCAGAGGTATGTGTCACTGTGCAACAACAGGGAGTAAAAATCATAAACATGGTAGTAGTTGTGAACATCTCGTGTTCATGCTCTAGTGTTCAGGTTTCTAATGCAATTTGAACACGTTGAACACGTTACCGCAAGCGAACAAAGCAACGCTGGGAACGCATGGCAGCCATGATACAAGTTTTGCAAACAGCAAGCATAACCTTATGCTTTTTAATGCCAGAATAGTGTGTCTTGTTTTAGTAATTGTGTCTTTCATTACAGGTATTTGATGATCACGCAGCCACTGTGGTACAGATTCAAACGAAACCTCAAGACCTCTGTTGTTGTTTGTGTGGTGGTCTGGATCAGTCCTCTTGTTTATGTCATCCCTTTCTATTTTAATGTTGATTTTGTGCTCGCAGAAGCCATTTTTGCTGTGTACTTACTCCTTCCCTTCCCCCTGTTCATCTTCTTCCTGGTTAAGACCATTAAAGCTCTGTCTGCAGCTCGAAGTGTTCCTGCTGATGAAAAACGTAGAATTGTGGCCATTCTGGTTGTGGTCCTGCTGATTTACACACTGCTGTTCCTGCCCAGCATCATTTGGTCCCTGGTAGATAAAGCCAGGAATAGCGTGATTTTCAGCATCACGTCTTTCACCTTGATCAAAATCAGTCCTCTCACAGACTTGACATTGTATGTTTTCATCAAGAAAGGTATAACTGACAAGCTTTTAGTCTCTTTGTCTTGCTGTAAGACGCAGACCAATGAGCAGATGAACAGCATCGGAAATGAAATGGTTTCATGTAGTCAGACAATCTAAAACTTACAGCCTAAATTTAAAGAAAGATGCTGGGATACTGTGAAAAATAATTTGTGAATCTCACAGAGCATCTCAGAGAAACAGAATCACTCAGATGGACAGAGGTTCACCCGTCTAAGACAAACTGCTTCTAAAAATGAATCTAAGTAAAAAAATTGTGAAAACATTGAAGATTCCACCATCTACAATGTATGATACTGTCAAAAGATGCTGATAAGTGAACCGAAGGTCACTACATGGCTGGAAAATTGCAGACCGGAACACCTCACACACACACTCACATGCTCATGTGACCAACTTACAGACACAGCTTCCTTTGACTTGTTGCCTCTGTTGTCCCTCTCTGGCTCTCCACTCCTGGACTCTCTCTGGTTGGTCTGTGCCGTAATTGGCTGCAAGAATCTGGGGGTGCACTGGGAGACCCCACCCCCTCCCCTGCCACCATGTGTCATTGTTTTGTGAATGTCAAATATGTGCTTATATGTAATTATTTGTTTGTTTTTTTTAAGGCATCCTTACTCTGCATCCCGCTCGGAGCAGAGTAGAGATATCTGTATGATATGTATGTCATGTTTGTTTCAGTGTAACCTTGGATTGGCTGTACTTGAATATGGAATTTCCATCATGTGAATGTGGGCATGAAATCTAATCATGAATAAATGATAAAGTGTAATTTTATGCATTGACTAAAACCTGTAAGCTTGTTTTAATGGGTATGTTTAAAACATTTGTCAGTAATTATCATGAAGAAGAAAGCTGTGAAATATGTGTCCAAAAGTCTATCACAATATATGAATGTGTAAATCCATCATTCTTGCAAGCTGAGTGCAGTAGTAGTAAAAGCCTACTGGTTAAAATTGACAGTGCCATGTAGAGACAATTAAAATGTACACTGAAATACTGAAGTGCTATTTGGACAATATAACAACAGATCTTGGAGGAACACGACCACATCTCCTGTCATTGTGTATCCTGTTTTTCAGCCTATCCACTGACAACAGGACAGCATCAACAGCAACTTCCTATTAAACCCATTAGCAACTGGTTGGGCAGACTCACATGACTCTGCCTATGACCTATGACCCGGATGACAATGGCTCACACAGGAACATGCAACTTAACCCAATAAAGGCATGAAGGAATCAGAAAATTACTGGGTTACACTTGGGTTCCAGTATCTGTTACATATACATGAGAAATGTAAGAATATTGAGTAATGTTTGGAATGAAGGGTAAATAATGAACTACTTGTTTGTATATTAGTTATTACATTGTGCATCCAGCAGCAGCTTTTACATGGAATATTCCTACATGAACAGCTCGACTGACCACAGTTTCAGCGTTTACGGTGATAAAAACATTACAGATTCCAGCGATGGTGATACAGGATATTTTATTATTTTCCATAATTATGCATGTTAGATGACACATATGATTTTCTTTAATTACCTTGTGTGTTTTAGTTTATGCACTTAGAACTGACTGAACTTTAATAAAGCTGAAAGTGCTGAATTTATTGTGTGAGCCTCAAGGTCGCTCAGTTCTTTCTCATGGACTGAGTCCACCGAGAGCTCTGCTAATCAGTTTTTCCTTGCAGCCCCATAACATCTGCAGGATTGTTTTGCTTTGCTAGCGAAGGCTTGTATAAACTTTCTCAGACAACATTTATTTGATTCTGCTTGTATTTTTCCACTGAGACTGTGTGTGACTTTTTCCAAGTGTTGAATAAAGTCCGGGGCAATCTTGCTGCAGAGCTCGTCTGTGTTAAGATCTGCTTAAGGCTGGTTGTCCTTTGATCAAAGTAATCACGTCTCCTGTTTGCTGATTCACGCCTTCGATCTTTGTTGGGGTTTATTGCCAATTTTCCCTTAACAGATGTCAAATCAGTCATCAATGTGGTAGAATGAGTCATCACCTGTTCTGGACTTCCTCTGACTCTGCAGTTTGTGCTCTGGTGTGTATCAGTTGAACTCTTCTGCTGCATAATGAACTTCTTGTTCCACTGTAAGGGACTGACTTCGTCTCTGCTCAATTCTGATCTAAGCCCTTTAACTTGGTCCACTGTTCATGGAAGCGATCTTTTTTCTAACCAAGGAGGTTTCAGACCACTATGCAGGGCTCAGATGGGAGGGGGGAAACTTTTTCCTAGACCTAGTTTAGAATCTCGCTGCTTTACTCAATGAATCAGACCTTTTAAATAACGTATTCCCCTCCTGGCCAGAAGAGGCACTGTGTCACAAACACTGAAGGACAAGCAACCTATGTTTGTTTTTGTACCAACAGCTCACTTGCTTTGTGTAGTGTTGAGTGGGGAGGGAGTAGCGCCCGAGGATGTAGGTCCCGAGGGAAGTGTCCTTCCCCAGGACTAGGAGCTGCCAGCAGCACTAGGCACCACCTACTCCCCGGGGCCAAAACAAGCCAGGGGGAGACATCCCCACCACCCGAGACAACAGCTAACCTCGCTCGGGGGCCGCCCCCAGCCCCAGGAGGCACCAACCCACCAAACATGCCGACGGGGGAGGGAGGAAGGGAGCCCCACCCCTAACCCCCCCCCATGCCCACAGAGGACACACCACAGCACCTCCCGTCCAAAACACCATCTCACTCCCACCTCATTGTCATGCACACCTACAGTATATCCAAACATCTCATCATTCTTCAGTCAAACCTCCATAATTCCCACCCACCCCTACCATACCCCTATCCCTTCTCCCCCACACCCCACATCCCCCTCACACACCCCACCCTTACCTCAAAGATCCCGCCCTACATATAGACACACACATATACACCTTTGTCACCTCACACACCACCAGGCCTAAACTAATTTCTCTACACAAAACCTGTTCTGTCCAAAGCTTCAACACAAGTCGTGGTCTTTAGTAGAAGCTTCTGAGACACATTCTCAGTCACTAAACATGTTTCACTGGGATAAACTCAATGACACGCACATATCCGATCGGATCACACCACCTGTCAGTTCAGGGAGTACAGGTGAGACGTGTCCATCGTCTACAGCAGCCTTTCTCAAAGTGTGGTCCCCGGACCACTAGTGGTCTGTGAGCGCCCCCTGGTGGACAGCAAGGTGAACAACACGACAATCTGAATCTATATGAATTAACTGAAAATGTTGTCACACTCAGTTTTGCGACACCAA
>JBAMHV010045483.1:0-11055 GCA_037177535.1 Pseudomugil gertrudae | reverse complement strand
CTAACTAACTAACTAACTAACTAACTAACTAACTAACTAAATAAATAAATAAATAAATAAATAAATAAATAAATAAAACAAAGCACTAGATTGTTACTTTTAGACCTTTTTATACTATTGACACACTCAGCCGGCGTCGTGATCATTCCTAAGTACTGTCCAATTCTGTATGTCATGTTTGTCTCTCTATGTAACCTTAGATCGGCTGTATTTGAATACTGATAGTTACAATTAGTGAATAGTTATATTTAGCTTCACGGTACCTTTTTCTGACATTTAGCATCTTTCTTTTTCTTTTTCAATGTATTGTAATTTCATTCTGTACCCACTTTGACCTGTCCTGTACATGTGGGTGCTGTATAAATAAACTTGCCTTGCCTTTTATTGTTTTAATACTTTAATACTTAACATAGATTTTATGGGAGTCTGTACATGTCTTCAAATCAGTGAAGATGCTTTTAACGCTTTAATATCCTGCTCGGTAGTTTGGTAGCGCTCCTTTTGCAATGACTAATTAAATTTATTGCATATTTGATGAACCGAACCTGTCTGAGCCTCTGAAGTGATATGAAGATAAGTGTTATAAGGCTTGTGCATTTAGAATCACTTCCACTGAAATTTTCTCTACTTCCAGTTTCATAAATAAAATGTTTTTTTTACTTTTATTGCTGCAATAAACTAATGTGTTATAAACTAAGTATATTTTCAGCAGCTTAAAAATGAATTATCTTTAAAATGAGCATTTTCTGCTTATTGATTATAAATCTCGCTCATAAATTCACCACATCTTTGGTCCTTAATAAAATATTTTTCCTTAATATTTCATATTTTTGCCAGCTTACTTAGTTACTACTTCCCCCCCTCTTGCAAATCTTTTGAAGCACATCCTGCGCAGGTTTTTCAAGCTGCTTTAAAGATGATAATCCTAGTGAGAATGCAATCAGAAGAGCACGGTAGTGTCGTTGCATAACTGATAAACAAAAGAAAACCAAACGACATGAAGTCACATGTGCAAGACATTAGGCAGAAAGACAGAGAGGGGCACACAAAGTGAATCTGCAGACTGCAACATGAGACAAGGGAAAATAACACTGGGGAAAAGGAGTGACTAACACAAATTTAAACTATGTGTCTATTTAAAAATAACAAAGTGAAATACTTGTAAAAATGCTGCAAGTGAAATTTTTTTTTGAGTCATCTCAAAGTTAAATATGAGCAAAATAACATTAATAAAGACAAAGTCTGAATCAGACAAACTGATGTCTAAATCCGTCTGAATTTGTCTGAATCAGACAAACTGATTCCAGAAAGACTCAAAGTCCAGCTGGAAAGAAGTTTCAGAGTCTCTCACACACACAGAGTTATGGTGGAGTGTAAGTCATACCAGGGAGTGGTGAGAGAAACCAGAGCGGAGAGGATTTTTAGATATTTTAACTCTTTATGTCCCATCTGTCCACGAAAAGGTTCGCTCTGATGTCCGAAATAATGTGTGTGAAGCAGGAGGAGTTAAACTGAAGGAAAAGATTGGCTTTAAGTATAGTTTGAAAGTTTTGTATCAGATGTTCTTCCAGCATTAAAGCTGAGAAGCAACAGAAGAAGGTCCTCTGTGGGGCAATGCAGCTCATTACTAAAACAAGGTAATTTTAAGTGAAATATTTATGCTGTGGTGGTAGAAAAAAAAAGATAAATAAGGCCTTGTTCAAAACCTTTATAACTTTATTTTTCCATTATGTCCTCCAACCACAAACTTAACTCCCAGATTTTAACAAACAACATCCAGGTTCATTCTGGAAAACCACACCTTCAAAGTAATATCGTGCTTTGGGTGATTCGTAAATAACAGGTGTCTACCAAGGGCCCCAGATAACACAAAAAGCAAAGAAACAAAAAAACCAAGCATTTGAAAACCCCAAAAATAAAATAATAACACAACAGTATACAGTACAAAACCTCAAGTATATTTTTCAGGCAATATAATCTCATTGCCCCTATGACCGATCCAAACGGACCCTGGACGTGAGGCTAATAGCAGGAGCAGGGTTGGGAGGGCGGCCCTTGGTGTGCAGGACAAACTAGTTTCACAGCGCCGTCCTTCCATCGAAACCTGGTCTTAACTCATCCCTATCTTGACCAGAAAAGGCTTATACCTCATTTCCAGCATGCGAAAGAGGTCATCATAACTGCAGGACTGCAGGGGAGAGGGGTGTACATCATGATGAAAACATTTAAAAAATATGATGTGTGTGTGAGGAGAAGGGTGGTGGGGTGCGTGTGGATAGTTTGGATATCTGTATGGTGTGTGTGTGCAGGGGAGGAGTGGTGGGGTGTGTGTGCCTGCCCTGGGCAGCTGGTGCCCAGTGGGGTCAGCATTTCCTGGCCTGAGCACGCTGGGGCCCGTTCCCACCTGACTGCGGGGGGCTCTGGCTGGGACTTTCCATCTGCTGCCCCCTGGGCGGATTCTGGGTTTGCCCCCGGGTGGGGTGGCTGGGGTCCCTGTTTGGGGATGACTGCTGGTTGCCCTGGTCTCGGTTGGTCCTGGCCTGCCTCTGACTTTGGAGGGAGGTTGTTGCCATGGCATGATCACCTCTCTCTGAGCACTTTTCATCCCGCACGCTCGGCATGATCACTGAGATGTTCTTTAGGTTTTATCCAGATTCAACATGTTTTCTTGTTCATTTATGGCGTATGTAGCACTTGTAGATCTTTGACCCCCTGTGGGACCCTGTGAGAGATTTACTTTGTTTTCTGTGCAGGTATGGTGAATGGAATAGCATTTGATCAGATTGCAGTGTTTCCTTTGTGGTGTCTTTTCTTCTTCTGTTTGTCCTCTCTGCTGTCTTTCTGTCCTCTCTTCTTTCACGGTCGGTCCAGCAAAATACATAAAACATGTGGAACACATATTAGTCCAAAATAAATAATAAAGAATTCTGATTATCAAGAGGATCATTGTATATAAATATATATATGATGATCCTCTTGGCAAAGCAAATTTGCTCAGCACAATACAGCAGCGAGACCATGATTCTGCCTGCTTTGATGCTGGATAAGGCACGTTAAAAAAAAAAGAAAATATGAGTGGGACGGCAGTAGTGAACCTCTACTGGGGAGAAAATGCAAGCCTCCTCCACTAAACCCGGACCTGCAAACTGCCTGCACATCCTTTAGCTGGTTCCCTGTCATCTCAGCATAGTCCACAAATGAACAGTGTCAACTTGGGCATGAGAGTCTACAACCAAATTGTCCTTCCAAG
The DNA here is from genome assembly GCA_037177535.1 of Pseudomugil gertrudae. Lineage (NCBI taxonomy): Eukaryota > Metazoa > Chordata > Actinopteri > Atheriniformes > Pseudomugilidae > Pseudomugil > Pseudomugil gertrudae. The sequence goes on along the minus strand of JBAMHV010045483.1, from coordinate 7,805 downwards.
CAATGTGTTGAATGTCAGCTGTATACTCAGAAACAGCAGAAAGTTGCCATTGCTAGCACACTGACCATGGTTCTGCGGTTTTGGCCATAGCAATGCAAGGAACAAAAGCAGTGAACTGCCGTCTCTTGAAGAAGAACTGGAAATGATGTGTGAGAAGAAAGAAAGACAAGAGTCTTGTGTCAAAGATATTGTACTTTCATTCAGATTCTTACAACTTCCAGCTAAAGAAGGCCTGGGGCTCTCAGGGGCCAGGGGCTCTGAGCCCACTGCTCACAAACTGCCCCAACTGCATAATCAGAGGCATTAGTGATAAAGGTGATTGGCGGCACAGTGTAGAGAGAAGCCAACAATCCAGTGTCAGCAAGTCCTGCCTTAGCTTCTCTTTAAATGCCTGTTAGACAGACACCAACAGCCTGTAGTCACACAAAGAATCTGTGCCTAGAATGGGTACTAAATGATACTACAACAAACCAAAAGTGTGTGTCATTGTTCCAGAGCTGCCTTCTTCTTCCTGACGATCACCACACCCTTGCTATCTTCATAGACGCTGGGCTGATGCTAGCATTATAGATGAGGAATTAGCTATTCAACTGCATTTAGAATGTGCTCCTCAGTAATGTCCAGGTTCGGCCAGGGCATTAGATAGATAAAACCACTGTTGTTCATCTACTGCTGTCTGGCAATCGTCACAAGATCATTCAGTTTTACATCCTGACATCCTCCCATGTGCCACTAATTTAACTACCCCTGGCTTAGTCTCCATAATCCATATATTTATTGGACTATATGGACTATATTCTTCTTAAGTAGACTTCTTCTTGTCACCAGCTCTCCTTCAGATCTGTCTGGCGTCCTGCCCGAATATCACCCGCTGCATCACCCCTATGAGGAACCTACCTACCAACAACCTGAAGCAGAAGCGGGTGCAAAAAAATTAAATAGCCCAGCCTCCAGCCAGCAATAGATGCTACATGGATACCCAGCCTATCTTTATAGGGTGGTTCCCCTGCTGGGATTGGCTGCCAAAAGGGAAAACTGAAAACCACTAACAGTTACTGATGTCCTGTTACTCCCATTCATTCATTCAACAGAGCGATACCACTGGAAACTGCCGGGGCAGTGTTGAGTTGCATAGCTGATATGCAACAAGCAAGAAACAAAGTAGAAGACAAACCGAAAGAAAACTAAACAGTAAAAAAAAGCACAAGAAGAAAGTTGAGAACAGTAAAAATGTGGTTTTAATCGCCTTCTTCTGATGTTTTTGAGCATCTTTAAACATTTTAAATTGGTGCATTATCGCTACTAAGTGTCAGAACATGGAAATTTTTACCTTTTTCTGGGTAAAAACAGCTGACTTCATAACAACTAGGATCACATGTTCTCAGTCTGCCTGCATGCACACACCGCATTGTCTCTTATTGGGAGGACAGGGGTGATTATTGAATATAGACTAAATCAAAGTTTCACATCTGCTTAAATGACTTCACACTGTGCTTTGAAATGTGTACGCACTCTTCCAGTGGTCACGTCCCACGTGCACTCGCAGACTCTGCGGGCAGTGGACAAATGCTGTGTAAAACACTGACCTCAATGGAAAAGAATGCTAACTCACTCTCTCTCTTTCTCTCTCTTGATTTCCCCTCCCTCTCCCGTGCACACACTCCCAGACACACACATACTGGTTAGATTAAACTTCCATGAGGAGAAATAGACACACAGACTAAGAGGGAGACCACATTTGACCCAGACTCCATCACTGTTTTTCCTCAAATCTCTTATATTAAGACTACTTTCCTTTTCTTTTATGGTTCAGCTTACAGAGTGTACAAAGTTGGAACAAAAAATGTATTTTGTGTATCTTTATGACTATAACCTTAGTAGAACTTTGCTAGAGTCCTAATTCATTGCAGAGTTAAGATATGAAAGTCCACAAATTTGCTGAACTCTAACTCAGTTGACTTTTGTCTTGTTTTTTACTCGATCCATTTCTCTCTTTCGTCTTTTCTCATACTATCCTCTTGGTTTTCTTTGATGAATCAGCCACTTTGCACAATGAAAAGGGCTGGTGGGTTGATATTCAGTTCCCTGCATGTGACATGGTACGTAAAAAAAACAAATGCATATTTCTAAGGTCAGAATGTTGTAGTATTACTAATAAGTACTGGATATTTCATTTTTACAATAGTTGCTTTGGGTAAAGAATTGAAGGTGTCAGAACCACCAGACTGGTACCAACAGGCTAAACATATTTGTGATTGCTGCCCCTGAGTAACAACAACATGGCAAATCTTAGGATATGCAACAACTGGAGGAGAGTGAATGAAGCAGTATATGTGTATATCTTCAAAAAACTCAACTAGCAGATTTGGCCTGAGACCTGAAAGCCTAAGAAATATGTGTAGCATGGACAGGTAGCTAATCCACTGCAAAGCCACCATAGTGAGATGATTCAAAGTCATCAAACTAATGTGAGATAATTCATGTGTTATTTGCTGTAGAAAACAACCACAAGTTACCTTTTCATCTTTTAATCTGTACTAGCTAGTTTATAACTAGCTGTCATAGATACCAATCTTTTATAAAACTATAGCTTAGCTGTAGCTTTCTAAGTTATATTAGCTTAGCAACTAACAGCTAGTCTCGTGCTCATTTATGATGAGTCATGATGTAAGACTTCAGAGGCCATTAACACTCCAAAACTCTTCGTACATAATCTGTTTGTAAAGCATGTTGCTGATGACAAAAAAACAGCAACAACGTGAAGATAAAAACTAAGATTTTTAGAATATTTTAAAATTATTTTAGATCACTAGAACGCTGATATTAAAACTGGAAAATGCTGCAAAACTAGTTGCTTTTGAACTCCATCATTAACAAAATTAACATCATTTTGATAAGATGAAATAACAGATTAATTTTGGGTTTGTTTATTGAAAGACTTGTTTCTCTCTCACACTCATGCGCTTATTTATATAGTCCGAGCTATAGCTAAGCTAGGGACTGGAAGAGCACTAAGATGTTTTTATTTCTTTCCTCCAAACTTGTTTGCACCATGTTTGATATAAAAACTTTTACTGGCCCAAGCAGTGTATTCCCACAGAGTTTAAATAAGCTGCCTCCTCCTCTGTCTTTTTTTCTCTCTAAGCTTGTCTCTCAGCCAACTTCTGTTTTTTCTTCAGGTTTTGCGACGTCACCCTGCCACGTCTAAGGATGGAAGGACTGCCTACTCTTTGCTTCCCACACACACACACACACACACACACAGAGGTCAACAGAGGTAATGGTGGATAGTGTGAAGATGAGATGTGAAGCTGTGGTTAAAGAAAAAAAGATGCAAAAATAACTATGTACATCAGACATCAGAGAGAGCAGAAGCAGATATGCTGTTATTACTCACATGGGGGAAAGTTTAATGTGTGTAACCTTCATGTGAAGCAGACAAAGATGTTAAAAACTCCAGAGTTAAAGGCTTGAAATAGACTGAGGAAAAAGAGTTTATCCTAAACTGTATGTGCAGGTCACTTCTCATGGATAGTAGGTAGAACACTTGTCTGTAGAAAAGCACTAGAAGAGCACAGACTATTATTTTTCACACGTTAGATTTGCTGTCCTCTCTCACAATGATAGATTCCTTTGAAACATCCTGGATCTAAACTGTGACCTGAATCACTTCCAAATTTAAAAAACAATGGTTCCTTGTCCCATTTGGAAACTTTTTAAAAAATTTCATGAAACTCCCGAAAACATAACCTCCTTGGCGGAGTAAGAGTGAGATTTTTTTTATCTCAACCATTTAGTTGCTTTTCTATGGAATCGGACTTGTTTCAAAAGTTCCAAGTAAAACTTTTTAAGACTCAAGCAAAAAAAAAGAAATTAAAACCAAAACTTTCTAAAACTCATTCCATAGAAAAGCAACTAAATGGTTGAGATAAAAAAATCAAAACCACTAAGTTAAGGAAAAGATTACAGGGGAAGCTAAAATTGTTTGTTCTTTTGTAGTTGTTTGCTACATTGTTTGCATTAAGCCACATTATGGGAAATGTTTGTCACACATTCAGTTTCTCCCATGACTAATAGAAATAGTAGATTCTTGTTTGATTTGCACAATTAATAAAAGGCTAAAATGCTGTTTGGGATGATACAGGTCTGCATAAATCATTGACTTTTTGTAGCTCCGTGCTGTTTATAGAGGGGCTAACTAATTGCAAACAAATCTGATTCCATGAACTCTTCAAAACATTCCCAAAATGTGCTTTTTGGGTCCGCACATGGGGCACACCCAGCACGTTGTGGATGCACTCTGAGTGTGCAGTCTGAAGATGTCCCGATACGCGCATGTGCTACAACATCCAGCGGTAATTAAAGCTGAGCCAAATGCTGCAAAACAGCCGCAACGTGCAGCACTCTGCTATAGTTGGCAGCCGATATATTAAAAAATCAGATAATGTGTGGGACGCAGTGCCATCCAGTGGCTCAAACTGCAAATTGCAAACAACTGTAACTAACTGATATGCTCTATAATAGTACTGGACAAACACGGCAATCATCAAGTGTCCCTCACAGCAGATGGATGGAACGGGTAGTGTACAGTGAAAATGTCTCGTCCTTGATAAGATGCTGTTCTGCAGGGCTTCAGGTCCTTGGCGCCCTGCAGTTTTGTTGGCTAATGTTTTTCCCTGGCTGCTAGCCAAACTCACTGCCAGGAAGAAGAAGAGACAGAGCAACATTTATCTATACTACCCTGCGGTTTGCAGGGTAGACCAACAGCTGTCTGCAGATAACACCGTCCAACATTCAACAACCTCTTGCTTCTTAACAATCAGAGATTAATCTGAGTTTATTGTAGATTGTCTTAATGTTGTCAAAAGTTGAATCTGTATGCTGCATCAACATTAAAACATTCAGATAAGATGTTCTATAGATGTATTTAGCAATCAAAACTCTCCACCATACCCCCCCCATCTCACTGAAACATATCCTCATCTGATCATCTGAAAACATTTTGTTTTAGTATTAATCTGTGAATTATTATTCTTCCACCAAACTTTGCTCCTCTTGCAACATTCATATCACTTCACTCATTCACATCTTTAACCATTCAGCTTCTTCAGGAGATTGCTGCTATGACAGATGCTATTTTAAAAATTCTATAGTTTTTGAGTTATTTTACATTTTGTAAGAATAAATTCATGCTTGGGTGAAAGCCCTTTAAACCAAATGCGATTGGACACTGAAAAAATTGAGCTCCCTGATTGGTCAGTTTGTGCATAATGAGCTGCAAACTGCTTCTACAGGATTCAGAGGTCTGCACCGGCACAAATGTGCATAAACTCACCGATCAAGCCAGCTTATAGTTCACAACTCATGTTTCAATCACTGCAGCACTGACCATGCAGAGTGTTGCAATGTGCTTTATCTAATTTAATTAATTGGTTCCAATTATTGGCTGCAGTGAGTCTGGAAGCAGCCCAAACGATGGGTTGAATCTGATGAACCTGATTAAATTTGTACAAATAAGACAGTGTTGCTATTTTAAAAAAATGTCAGAAGCAGCTTTAGTTACTTAAAAGCTTTCTTCCTCCTTGTACACCTCTTTTTCACTTAACCCATTAAAATAATAAACTCTTCAGCTCAATGAGGAGATGATTGCTATGATAGACACCCATTGGCAACCCATGGTGTTATGGGATGCCAAGTGTAAAAATCCTAGTTTAAAACCATTGCTGACACATTTTCATTATTTATCTAACTTTTTTTTATATTTAGCTAATTTTTTCCTCAAAATTTCAGAAAATATACACACTTCCATATACTCATACACAGATGTCAAATATAACATATAATCAACATATGAGATCTAAATACCCTAAATATAAATTTATATGCTATAAGTTAATTCTAAATGTTGAATCTAAATGTTTCAAATACATGGTAATAACTCCCCCACTTCTACCAACAAACAAGGCGAGAAAATCAAACATAGATATTGCTAACACTTGTCACAGTGCAAGACTCAGACAGTCTGTACATTGCTCACACAACTTGTTGCAAGCATTAAGGTTAATAACATTAACACTGAGAACACACATTGAAGCATAGTTAATTGAAGCTGCAGACTACTTCAGCTGTCTGCACCAACATAAATGCCTAGTGAAGAGGTCCATGTTCAGATCCAGCATTTCAGCAACTTGTCACCAGTTGTGTTGTTGTCATATCAATCAAATTGAATTTCCATTACTTCATATATTCAATCTCATGATCTTTTAGGTTTCCGTGATCATTACAGTTAAATTGTTTGCAGGTATTCACACCGCTGTTCTTGAAGAACAGCAAAAAGTCTTGTTCCATTAGATGTCACCATGGTTTTAACCAGGAGACAACACAGTATCCCCCCCCCCCAATTTAAGTTTCAATGAGTTTTTAACAGTAATTCTGATTTACATCAGCTGAAACTGGAAGGTTTTAAACCAGCTAAGCACACTTCTTATGGCAACTTGTCTGCATAGACTGGGTTTGGGCTGAAACTCAAATGGCTCTCTGCAGGACCAGTTGAATCTGAATTCTGCCTTCTGTCGGTCCCACAGATGTTTTCTCCATCACTCCTTCACACTGTAGCTCATTGGTTTAGAGACCCAACCAGTCTGTGAAAACAAACAGTAAAAAGCTAAATAACACTGAGTGAATGTTTGGCTTCACAGGTGAGGAGCATATTATTTCAGCTTATCTACAGCATGAAAAGATAAAAGCAGCTGTGTGTTGTGGTTGAAATCACTGAGGATGCTAGGTGACACATGCCCAGATATGAAGAACTGGACCTATATTATCAGAGCATATATTTCCTTATCATCTTTAATACTTTGGACACCTGAGTGCACCTTGTGCAGTTTTTCTGTATTCATGCAAACATTTAACTCTCACACATTGTTTCAAAGAGTTATATTCCCAAACTATCCAGCGACGTATATGATCGATGCTTATTGAATATTAAGGCCACGTGTAGGCCTAGAGCATCATGCATACACTCTGTCACACACCAAGCACACAAGCTTTCCATACTTAGTCGTCATAAAGCAAAAAAATTCCCTCTGGGTTTATGTTCTTCCACACAAGTCTGTCCTGTCCACACGTATCTGTCAGGTACATTTTAATCCTTTCATGAGAGAAAAAGCGGCGCTCTGCTGACATGCTGGTGGCTGCCACATGGAGCATGAACCTGAAGCAAGTTGCTTTAAACAACCTGTTGACTTCAGACAGCGTGCTCTGTAGCTCATCCTTACTGTAGCAGCTCTCCTGGTGGCTTGTGAAACGTTTTAGTGTTTGCAATTTATTCTTTGGTTTTTGCTAATCGAAGAAAGAAAATGTTTGTATCAGCTGTGTTAACTCGCTGCTAATGACGACTATATTTGAACCATGTGATCAAATCTCTGACTGATTTAGCTTCCTGTGGCCGAAGCCCAGCTAATCACACTTTAGTGCCGTTAGATAAGCCTCATGTGATTGGTTGTTCCTTCAAAAAAAAAAAAAAAAGCTTCTACAAGGTATGCAAACCTGGCCGAGCCGCCTCGCTGCCTCACTGCTTTAGAATAAAATATCACTACTATGGGAAAATGAAATGTTTCAGAATAATGACGACCATGGTCTTAGAAAAATGTATAAATGATTAAATGTAGGCTACATAAATAAATGAAAAATACTTTATTCATCCCAGAGGGAAATACGGTAAATAAATTAAATTAAAGCCACAAGTGGCCTCAACGGGTTCGAGCCCCCTGGCACCGCCCCCCTTGTAACACTCCTGTTAATGC
>JBAMHV010045463.1:0-11057 GCA_037177535.1 Pseudomugil gertrudae | reverse complement strand
CTAACCAGATGCCCGAGCCACCTCATCTGGCTCCTCTCCATGTGGAGGAGCAGCGGCTCTACTCTGAGTCCCTCCCCCTATCTCTAAGGGAGACACCGGCCACCCTGCTACAGAAACTCATTTGTGCCGCCTTTACCAGGATCTCATTCCATCGGTCACAACCCCCAGCTCGTGACCATAGGTCAGGGTAGGGACATAGAGCAATCAGTAAAATAATAACTTTGCCTTCCGGCTCAGCTCCCTTTTCACCCCAGCAGATTAGTGCAGTGTCCACATTACTGCAGACACCGCACCAATCCACCTGTCTCTCACACTCCAGTTCCTCAGAGGACCATATCCTGCAGCAAAACACTGCAGTGAGTCAGGAAGGTTAGCCATGTGTTAACCTGACATTTCTTCTTCCCCTTTGTACTGCAGTAACAAAGTCTGAAATCTGACACAACTTTACTTTCTAAAAAATAAACTTTATTCAACAAAAAAAACATTTAAATTTTTTTTTTTATAAATTCTACTGATTTTTGCACATTTCTTCTTGCTTTGGAGAAGAAGGCCACCACTCCTCTTTGCACCCTGCTCCAACATCTGCAAAAAAAAAAAAAACAAACAAACCCAAAGTTTTAGACCAAGTCAAAGTAATCCTGCTGCTTTTAATCGAGGTCACCAAGTTTTAGAAAACTGAAGTAAATATATACTAGTAGCAGCTAAAAATGTTTCCCATCATCACTTAAAATTACGCAATTCTTTCTCACCCTAAAGCAAGGCTTTAATCAAAATAAGTTTTTACATAATATTGTTGTGTGCATTTTCATTTTTTCTTTATTTTCACACATACGTGTGTGGTATATATATATATATATATATATATATATATATATACATACCACACACACACACATATACATATATATAGTTTCACAGGCGGCAGCAGAAAAATCTCTTTTCTGAAGCAGTTCAAATCAGGAACAGAGTCTGTGCAGCACAGATCATTGTGCTATACACTTGTGATGATTAGCAAATACATTTATTTATGGGCATCAAGTAAACTGTGTGTGTTTCGACTGCCGCCTGAGTCCAGAGAACCCGGACGGATGAAGCACATGGTTATATGCCCTGATCGGAGTGAGTTTAGGATTCCAGTATCATCTTACATAATTGAGCACCTGCCCTTCTGATAATTGGAGACGATATAAATTGTGACAAGATGAACTCATGAAGATTTCATTAAGCAGGGGAAGCTGCATCCCTCTGACAGGTAACCTGTCAGTAAACCTCTGTATCAGCCTCGTCAGAAACATGGTACACTCCGGCTAAAAACAACCCATGTTTTATCCGATAATGAAAATAAAGCCCTACAATAACATGCAACCCATACTTCAGGTGTAGCCTTACCTGGAGTGATTCCCAGGCTGGAGTTATCAAAGAATTGCTCAGGGCAGGCTGTGGACAGGACCTCCGAGCTTCCACCCAAATCAAAGAAGCTTCTCTTGGGGGACTGTAGCAGCGGGACCTTTGGGGAATTTGGAAACTTCACAGGAGACTCTAAAACCTTTTTAGGTGAGCTGCAGAGATCGATTGAGTCTGAAGTCACAGGCAGGCCTCTCTTGGTGGGAGTTTGTGGTGATGCAGGCTCGTCAACCTCAGCCTTGCCTCTAATCTTCAGTTTTATGGCTCTGTTCCTCCACTTGCTGATCTCTGCCTGTAGACTGGACACCAAGCTGAAGAGACGGGTCAGAAATAGTTTAAATAACTTATATTTATGATGGATTTTTAAACACCATCACTGCTGCATCACTCCAAAATGTGGTCACTATTTTGTTTCTGAATAAAAACATGTCTGCTTTGCATCATTGAATACACAATGAGCCGAGTTATGAGCTAGACATTACTTTGCTTACATCAGAACCTAAACAATGAAGCACAAAATGGCTGCCCCCTTCAGTCAGGAGACATTTAGACATGTACATTTTACCCTTGTTTTACACTGACATGCACGTTCAAACATAAACAAGCACATGTTTGCTAAAGTCATTCTTCATGTACGTGTATGAAGAAGCAACGTTGCACCGTGGAGGTGACAGGACTACGGTTACCTTTCCAATGCTGTGATTTTCAGTTGAAGCTGTTTTACTTCCTCTTCCAGCTTGGTTTTTTCCAGTAGAAAGCTACTCTCAGTCATCATACCTCTGGGCTTAGTCAGTCTGGAATGAATGTCTTTACCCTGCAGAACTGCGTCCAATTGAATTGGGATTGTAAAATTACCATATTATTTTAATCATCATCACCCAAACTACTAATGTTGAAGAAACAGGATCCACTCAAACTGCAAATAGTCCACACAACATACTGGTTAGGTTACATAATGCAGGGATACTTCCATGCTCAGATACATTACTTCCACAATTCAAATTTATTTGTGGTCCACAGGGATTTGGCATAATTACTAAAAAATACTTGACATAAATAAAATGCTTTGATCCCTGTAAGATAAACAGAAACTTACACGACTCCTCTCCCTGCTGCTGAGACCTTCTCAGAGTCTCCTTCAGCTTCCTCAGTGACGCTTCCTTTTCTCTCAGCAGTGTGGTCATTCTGCTTTTCCTGGAGAATAAAAGCAACTCTGGTCACTCATCAAATTCAAAGAAAAAACAAACACATTTAAAGTGGCAAGCTGCAATAAGGCCCCCCCACACCTATGGCGCCGTTTTGCCCATGTCACCACTGCATCACCTGACTGATCTTTTCCCCGTCACCTTTAAAGCAGCCAGACTTCAGGTCAATTAGGCCTTAATGAGTCACTTCTGTTGCCTAAGGGTGGGTCTAAGGCTTTAACATTCCAGACATGACAAAGTGATCAGCATTGTCCTGACACGAGACCTGTTCAGTGTAGTGCAGATTTCTTATTTAATGGAAGATCTAATGGTAAATGTGCTCGTTTGTGAAACGTCAAACTTTGAGGCACCGTCCCTCCTAACGATTGCTCCTATTTGATCACAATCTTTGATCACACAAGCTCGTCCAGGCCAATTTTAAGCTCAAAATGATAAAATCTGTAGGAGTTTGTTAAAATTGAAGAAAAAAATTAAAAGGATCCAAAAATGACCACAATTTTTGGAATTTTCCAAAATGGCCGATTTCCTGTTTTTTTTTTTTTTTTTTTTTTTTTTAAACATGCTCACAAGGCTTTTTGTGGCCATTTTCATTTACGTCAGTCAATGCAGTGGGCGGGCATGACTAATAGAAAAATTGTAGGGGGAACTGTTGAGCCATTTTGCATTTTATCCACAATTTTTTATTTAGCAGAGCATCACTTTCATCGATAGTGTAAAGTTTTATGACAGTCAAAGGTTTCATGGTTTAGTTACAAGTACTTCCTTTCATTCAGTCCGACCATCATTCCCCATGGTAACATTTGTCAAATAATCTCAAGCTTTCACTGTTACCGTTTGACATGTTTGAGTAGTTTCGAGTTGCTAAGCTTAATTCCAGAGGAGTTGGACCGTTCATGGTAAAAAAGCCCTTACTGGTGCCAGTCGGTGGGGCTAAGACCTAGACTGGTAAGGGTCAGTCCAGGTCTGGTTCAGGATCAGTATCTTGTTTTAAGTGAGAGTTATCAATTTAGTGTTGCATGGTGAGACGTCAAACGACTTCCTGTTTGGACTACAGGTCTGAGGCTTTATCGTTTGCCCCGTTATATAAAACAAGTCTAACAATTTTTATAAAGAGTAGTGATATGCATGTCTAGACTGGCGACCTGTCCAGGGTGTACCCCGCCTCTCGCCCGTTGACAGCTGGGATTGGCTCCAGCCCCCCTGTGACAAAGTGGTAGAAAATGGATGGATGGATGTACATGTCTGGAGACTTTACAATAGGTGGTGCTGTCATGCAATTTTGCCTGAATGTTCACAAAAATGCAAAAATTCATTTAGGGTAGTAAAAGTTTTTAAAAAAAACTTTTCATGGGTGATTAGGGAGTGATGTTTGCCTGTTTTGTGCCAAGAATGGGGAAAAAAAAAACACTTTCGGTACTTGGGTGTAAAAACCCACTTCTTGAACCCACTTCTTAGTGTTTTACAGAAAAGAACATACAAGAACATACAACTTCCCAAAAAAGATCAATCATCAGTCAGTAATTCAATTTAAATGGGATCCAGCAACTCTTACTCCTGATCATGTTCCTCTGAGGCTGAAGAGAACTTCATCTCCATCTTAAACAGCTGATTCTTCATTTCTTCCATCTCAGCTGCACTGGGTGATGCTGTTTTCTGAACACAAATATATCAGAAATGTCAACCAATATGAAAACATCTAAACATAACAGCAAAAGACGATGCTGTGCTTTCAACTGTTGTGTATGCCATTCTATATAATTTTATATCATCCATCTCTGCATTTTCCTGCAACGTGCCCAGAACATCTCACTATAAAAAGGAGTCCAGGAGGCATCCTAACCAGATGCCTCATCTAGCTCCTCACCATGCAGATATATAAGGAATGAGTCATACACATGCACACACACCTTTGATTCTTGTAAACTGCTCTTCAGGGTTTGGATTGTCGCGTCTTTCTGTTTTATAATTGCATGACTGTCCTGCAGTTCAGTCTGTAAGAGTTGGGTGGCCCGTTTATGGTTGGACATCTTGTTGTTGGCGTTTGTTTGCTCCTCCTTCAGCTCTTTAATTTGTACATGGAGAGCCTAAAAATTAAACACACTGTAGATCAGCTCTAATGACAAATACAATTGTGGGTATGAAAATATTCAAGGATAACATTTATATAACGGAACTGAAAGCAGTTAAATTCATTAATCACTCCACATTAGGCTTTTATAGTTGTCATTTTTAGATCAGACAGATAAAACTACAAAGATGGAGACAGGTTTGGGAGGCAACTTGAATCTACTGAAAGACAAACGCTGTATCTGAGGGCAAAAGATGAGATGTGTCAAACTTGCCTTGATGTCTTCCTTTGCTTGTTGAAGTTGTAAAGCTAGATGCTGGTTGTCCTTGAGCAGGGACACTTCTGTTTTCAGAGGAATTCCCTCCATCGCTTGCAGCGGAGTGAAAGTCTTACTTTTCTCCTCTCTCAGCTGAGATTGAGCCTGCGCTGCCTGCCACTTTAATTCTTCAAGTTGCTCACTCTGCTCATATATAAACTACAGATGGAGAGAAACAAAATGGCATCTTTTATCATGATAAATGGCTTCTATGGTAGAAGAAGGTTAAGACAGCGGCACACCTCTAGAAGCAATATTTTGCTTTGTGGCTCGTCATCTCTGCGCTCAAGCTCTGTGCGAAGAATGCTGTCCAACAAACCCAAGTTAAGTGGCTGCTCAGTGACCACAGCCAGTAGCTCGTCCTCAAACTTCTTTCTCTCAGAGATTTCAGTGTTCAGACAAGAGAGATAAGAAGCCATGTTCTGTGTCAGCTTCTCCAAAAAGCTGTCCATTTGCTACAAACAGAGCATCCATAAGAAATGATCAGTGTGTTTTATGTTGAAATATGGCAACTAAACATAAATGATCACAGATTGAAGTCAACGTGCTTGTTGGTGAGGAGGAGACATGTAAAGACATCTTGTTTGGGGTTCATAGTAGTGGCATAAACTCTTTATTCTCTGATGTACGTTGCTTTGGATAAAAGAGTCTGCTAAATGAATATAGATATACATCTATATCGAGAGAACGAGAGATGAGGTTGTTCCTTGGTTTGGGTTGGAACAAATAGCTCATTTTGGAGTATCTCTATAATATTCCAGGTTTTCGTGTTTTTAATTATGAGGATAAGAAAGTCTAATATGAATGGGTTGATTGTGGCTTAAATTGATCATCTTATCAGCTGTGCTGACAGTTTTTCTTCCTCCAAAAAGTTACTAAAGGCTCAAAGTTGGTGCACCTGTACGCACTGTCAAGTTTATTTTTATAAATACCCAACAGTACTTGCACAACTTTCAGGCACCGTTTTGTGTGCAAGTACGCTTCATAAATGAATCCCCAGAACACTGCTGACAAAAATGGATCCTTTATCAAGTCACATGAAATCAAGAGACCACAGGTTTAAAGTGCAAGGCTTACTTGTATAAAATGAGGCGTCTATAAAGTGCTTTCAGATGATGTTGGCATGAAGTGGCATTATACAAATAAAGCTAAATGGAATATTCAACAAGTGGAGTGAACTAAGAAATGGAATCAACAGATACTAGACGATATAAGAAGGGGGGGGGGGTAGTGGCCCACGTTTCTTACAAATAAAATGATTTGCTAATTAAAAACAAAACAGTGTACAGTCTAATTTAACCTGTAGTTCCATTGTTATAAACGGTACTTAAGACAGCTGTTTAAATGACAAATGCATAAAAACCGCTCACCTGCAGGTAAAGTTGCCGTTTGTCCAGAAGCTCACTCATTCTGAGTTTCCATAGGGAGTCAAAGTCATGGACAGAATAGCTGGGGGCTTGTACCCTGCACAGCAGCAGGTCCTGCAGTCACCCTTCTTCAAAAATGTCCAAATCTTCTTTCACCAACTCCTTAAAGATCACCTTGTAGCCAACAGGCAGCAGTTGCAGTTGCTCCTGAAAAAGCACAGAGCAAAGCTAAAAGTTCTTAGTATACTGCAGATAATGAGTAATAGCAATCCATGGATCTTTAATAGCCACATTTACCTGAATTCTAGTCCAACTCTGTATACTTTCCATTCCCCGGTTACACACAGCGTCATAGAATTCAATTGTTGCTTTTGGAAATGAGCTCATGTAAGTATGTTTCCAAGACCACTTCTCTCTCAGAGTCTTTTCCACAGTAGGGTATTTTAACCTCCTGCAATCATTTATGAAATCCTGGAATTTTCCAAGAGACTTCTACAAGGATACAAGTTCAACTCAGTTATAAAGACCACAGAATATTTTCAGCTTTCAACACCAGCACTTTCTAAATGAAACTAACTGCATCACCTGAACGTGGTTGGTAGAGTCCTGCAGCTGTAAGCACAGTGTCTCCTTCACTTCTTTGCTGCTTTGGCCTGTGGCGATTGGCTGCTCTTTAAGGACCGACACAGTTCCTCTTGCTTTATTCAGAGGCTAGAAAGAATGAAAAACTAAATAAATCACCATTCATTGATGGAACTAGCTTGCCACTATGACTGGAGATGCTGTGAAAATAAAGGTTTATACACAAGGTGTTATCGGCCACCTAAGAAAACTAGACATTCTCAGGTGTCCGTCCCAACTCATGACTCATACAGGTCACTGTAGGAGGACAGAGGCATCTTTCCACACCTGCATGGGTCATCATACACTACACCTGTTGGACATAAATATGACAGTATTTTAAATCAATTTAAAAACTTATTTAAGACTGCACAGTACTGTGGCCTCACACAGATTGCTGGTTCGAGCCTCAGCTGGGGAAGGTCTGAACAGTGATCTTTGTGTGGAGTTTACATGTTCTCCCTGCGTTAGCGTGGATTCTCTCCGGGTACTCCGGTCCTTTCAAACTTTCCGAAGTCAGTTTAGTAAGAATAAGGAAGAAATTTAGATGTTTATGTTGTGGCCAGTAAATATTTTCCTGCAAGTATTCTAGTACATTTACAACTGAATACAGATAAGATTGTCGAGGTTAACGGTAGTTGGACAAAGTTGTTTTAATCCCTTTTGTTTGTTCAAACATTCTAACCACGAGCCTACAAATAGTATTTTCCATTAACGTTAGCCTTAAGCTAACACATAAGCTAAAGCCTTTTTTATAGGAGTAAAAAAAATGACAGCAAACACATTTTCTGACAGTGAAAGGGGGGGAATTACTGATGGAGATCTATGAACGCCAGATATGATTTTTTAAAGCATTATTGACTTTTAACACTTGCTGAAATTTAAGGATAATTAAGTCCTCAATTTGTGGCTTTGAAAAATGTTAGATTTTTATGAACTTCAAGGACCCGTATGAAGCCTGCCAGTGTCATTGGAAGAGATATTTAACAGAGTAAAAGGACACAGATCAGACTGAGGCAGATCCCTGACACAGTATTTAAACTGAGTTAGCCACACAAGGATGCAGTCCAACACAATCACCAGACAGTACACCAGAACTGATCCCCTTACTACCACATCAAGCCAACTTTATTTAGAAAAGCACTTTCTGCCAGTAACTGCTGAACAAAGTGTTCAATATGTTTTTTAATTAAAGACATTAAAAAAAATTATAGTAGGTTTACAATATTGTGCCAGAGGGCCCAAGTGTACAGCAGAGGACCCATCGGCACAAGAACAAAAAAAAATCTTTCTGCCTTTTCATTAAAATGAAGATTTTGTTAAAAAGAGTCAAAGTTTTCAGATTTTAGAAATTGAACGTTTCTCCCCAGTTCTTAATTCAGAAATGACAACGTTAGGATCCAGGCTCGGTTTTGTGAGCAATGGACAGACTATGCCATGTTTATAATGTTTAGGAACCAAACCCGAGGACAGGCTGCTTACAGAGGTGTGACATAATGACACATTTTCTTCTTCACACATTGCCTCTGAAACAAACTGCTTTTCTATTAAACTTTGTCCAACATGTAGCAAACATTTCTACTTGCTGATGCAGATTATTAATGTAAAGATATTCATCACAGCAGCTTATGCAAGTGTGTTAGAAAGAACACAACTACTTCATTTCTTACTACACACCCCTTCCAGATCAAGTCTTGATCATCTTATGGTCCTCCTTATGTAAAATGTCTAGCTTCGCCACTGCTAGTGTGAAAAAAAGTCTCAGAGGTGGCATTTTATGCAAAGCCAAAAGATTGCAAGATCTCCCCATTTCAAGATCTAGCTTGCAATGTGCAATTCAGCCTGGACTTACTTCATCATGTAGCTCTACATCTCCTTTCTTTGTCTGCTCCGGTTGGCAATCTTTTTCCTGGATGGCTGAGATCTGTAATCAGATGAAGATGTATTTAATCTTACTCCCCAGATAATTAGTGTCTCTGTAATATGTGATCTGTACCACCTTCACTCTCTCCTCCAGCTCTGCTTTGAGCTTTTGCTTCTCCTGGGCCAGTCCCTCCAGAGCCTGCAATAATTGCTCTCTCCTCATAGAGGAGAGACACTTTGGACAGCAGTAGATCCACATCCTCTGTAGAGGCTTGAGTGTTTGTTTCCTTTAAAGAGAGTAAATAGTCTCCATTTTCATGCAGTACAGCTGTTTTTAAAGTTTATCTGTGAAGAAGTGTCATCATTCATCACAGAAACATCACAGAAAGCCAAAATCAGATCCGGTTTCACAAACCTTAATTTGTAGAGTCAGCATCCTGTCCTTATGTTCTGCTTTGAGACGTTTGTCCTTTCTCACTTCTTCAGTCATCTCTTGCAGTTTGTTTATCTCGTCCATGAGGGTCTGCCTCTCCGTCTCCTTCTCAGATCGCAGAGTGTTTCTTTCTGCTTCAACAGTCTTCACCTTTTTTATCAGATTATTTATCTGTGAATGAGGATTTCATCTGATCATCTGGCTTTGGAAATAAATCTAAGTTCATAGTATTTAATAAGACAGATGAGGCTAACCTGATCATCTAAAGAGCGCTCCTTCTCCTCACATAGTTTTCTGAGATCAGAGTTCATGATCATCTGATCTCTGAGCTTTTCTTCAACTGTTCTCAGATGGTTTTGTGTAGAAACCACCTGAAAACAAAAATACACTTAATATCTACATTTCCAGACTCAACTGTCACTTAATTTGCAAGTAGTCTGTGTAAAAGTATCATTTTATAGTCGTGCCATTACGTTAACCTTTTTAGAAAGTGTGGGCAGATTAATGTTACCATTCATCACTTTTGAGATAATCAATAATGATTCACTGTTGTGATAAAGCAAATTTCACAAATGCTTTATGTGACAAACCTCTGCCTGAGCCACTTTCAGCCTTTCTTCCATCTCTGCTCCAAACTCCTGCTTCTCCTCTCTGAGGCCTTGCACAAACTGCTGCAGATGATCTTTCTCCTCAGTAAGCAGCGTCACTCTTAACACAAGCTTCTCCTTTTCTGAGGAACTCTGATGAGCTGCATCTTTCTCAAGCATCAGATCATGATTCTCTGCTTCAGTCTTTTCAAGCTTCTCAGTCACAGTCTTCATCTGTTTTAAAGGGGTCAAATTTACAAATAGTCAAGAAATGTGAACAATAAAGAGACCTGAAAATAGCTGTAGGAGTACATATATTCCAACTAAAAGTAGAAAAACACAAATAAAACTAAAAATAGCCATTACTGACCCTAACCCTAAACCAATAGGACAACTTGGTGACCGTCAGCATCAAGCAGCAACCCCTGTCAGAAAAAAGTCAAGTCTAAAGTGCAACTAACCCCCCTCCCGAAGACGCCAACCCCCAGACCAGTTTTCATAAACTCCAGATATGGGCTTGGCCGACAGACACAGAGGGGTGTGGCCAAGTGTGGGGGACTGAATAAAATGGACAAATATGAATAAAATGTTTACCTGAATAAACGCTTTTGATAATGCTCGCAATTCCAACTCATGACTCGCCAGAGAGAGTCTGCGAGATGCTTGTATACCCATGTACCGCTTTGGCCAATAGAGAAAATTAAAAAATGACTGCAGTAGCCACATTTCAACCAAAGAGGGCAGCAGAAAGACGGTTTTAGACCAAAGTTTGTTGAATAAATAGGTTTACACGAACATGTCAAAAAATTGCACAGTAACAAGACGACAGCGCCATTAGAGCCCAATTTAGACAGTTTATCAGCAAAAAAATTGTTTGGGGAGTTAGTCCCACTTTAAAGAGCAGGCACACCATCTTTAGACAGATCTTTAGTGCAGGCAGGGAATCTGATGGTACTGGTGGGGAGGTTGTAGGAAGATCTATTGCATTAGCCTTCTTCAGTTAGTTTCTGACCTGCTGACTGCTGTTACAGAAATAAAAAATAGTGGTGTTGTCAGCCAAAGCCTGCTAGATAAGAAATGGTGTTTTTAAACACAGATATGTGATGGGGTTTTATTTGGGGGGAGGTGGAGTCACAGTGCTGGTTGGCCAGCGTTGGTGTCATCCTGGACGTGTCGCTGTTGGGGAGAGGATC
>JBAMHV010045393.1:0-11060 GCA_037177535.1 Pseudomugil gertrudae | reverse complement strand
ATATAATGTCTAGAGCCATAAAGTTTATTCATGTCATAGCTTAACAAGCACTGAAAAGGTGTGTTCAAAGATCAAATAGAAAAGAAAATAATTTGAAAAATTAATTGGATGCTAAATGGTGTCAATTTGTTTATATCATTTCCTTCCAAATTAAAAGAAGCTACACAAAGTTTTTGCCTCTGGTTGCCAAGCAACTAATCAATTAATAAATTATGTCAGCTCTGTGAACTATGGGCTTCTGCTAGTTGCAATTACTTATTAATTGTAATTAATATTCATGAAAACGTCGGGTCACTGTCCTAAATGTACACTGCATCTATATGCAATAATACAAAGTCGACTGTTTCTTTCATACATTTTATGCATTTTTAAAATATTATTTCAACTCTTCTATTAATTACATTCTTCAAAGTCAATGTCTTAAAAACTTTAATATTAAAGGTTTCTTTTCTCTAACCTGTCTTGCTAGTCTCCTGATAGCATATTGGTGATCTGGCTGCTGCTTTGTTCTAACCAAATTTACTTTGAAAAGGCCAAGGTGAAAACACCAAGAGACATCTTATTAATAATCAGACTTTCACCCACACACATAAAAACAGGTTTGGTCAGTAAAAACGTATGATCCAGGGATGGATTGGCCAGCTTGTTTTCAGCTTACACTGTAAATATACTGGTCTGGCTGCGGATATGACACCATACTCTCAAGCCGCCTGCAGCGATAAAAGATATATGGAGCAGTCCACTTTAGAAATTCTACAACTACTGAACTTTATGTTCCACTAAATACGATAATCGGTGACTTATAATTGGTGGATATGCCTTTTACATTGGCAAGCAGCAAAACATGTTGCCAAGTCATCCAGGCTTAATGATGTAGCTATTTTACTGCAGATACTCGCAAGTCCAGTATTGCAAAGCTTTTCATCAGTCATAGTTATTCATAAATTTTTTGGTTTTTTTTTTTTATGTGTTCATTGCTTACAGGCAAAGCTAAAACAACTCCACACAAACAAAAAATCTGATGAAACACATAAGTCTCTAAAAAGGTCTAACAAAAACCTCCTACACTTTGAGTTTAATGTTTGTTTATTCTTTATAATTACACAATTCGTCTCCATATGCACATGGTCGAGAAGGGGGTAAAATCCTTTCTTCTTAACCTTATCCTTGTCACCTTCCTTACAACATTGCTCTTTGATAGGAGACTCTACAAAAAGTAGCCCTTAAGCCTGAGGCTCTTTCTCTGCAACCTTATCTCAACTGTCTCATCTGCAACATTACACTGTTTTGCAGTATCCATTGTGTCTTACTGTATCTCATCAAAATAAAAATCTCTTCTGTACTGCTCCAAGATGTTTTGAAGTACATACATTAGAGCTACATCCTTTGTTAAATCAAGGTTTGAAGATTGAAATACACCAGAAAGCAATTTTATTTCTCCAAGAACTATACCAATAGTTAGCAATAAAGAAAAGAAATCAGCATCAGTGACAACTTTCATTGAACTTTATTTATAACGCCCAGTATCACAACAAAGTCGTCTCAAAGGGCTTCACACACAGTTAATCACACAACAGCAGACATAACACACAGTAAACACAAGTAATAACTACACTAAACTAAGCAGACCCAGGACATCCCTGTCCTTAGACCCTCCTTTTTGGTAAGGAAAAACAAAAAAAAAAACCCAGTTGTGGGCATAAAAAAACAAAGAAACCTCATGGAGCTCACATTAAAGGAGAGATCCTCTCCCAGGATGGACAAGCAAATGTGCCTTGGACTGTTATAACTTAGCTCATCTAAAGTCTAAAATAACAGTTCAGGTTTGTAGCCTGCAGCAGTTGGTCTTCATCCAGACAGGGGAGTGGGGGTGGGTAGGGGATCAGAAGGTACTGATTTCATTTCATCAGTAATAACATGACTAAGGCAATATGCATTGCATTGCACATAAAACACATGTTTTGCCTCGTTTGTTCCAGGCTGAAACCCCTCTGCATTTTTAGGGCATGCAATGCTGCATCTAGCTGACTTGCTCTCATGAACAGTAGTAGTACCTTTGTCCAATATCTAACATCTTAACCTTTAAAAAACAACCAATGAACTGAAGCTTGGTAAAGAAATTTATATTGCAAGGAGTTTACTGTCAGCAACAGATACAGAAAACAAAAAGATGTGATCTGATGTGATGATGAGGTGTGATCTTTTTCTCTGCAGTCCTTCCTGACACTACAACCTGATAAGATGGATCCGGTAAGCTGACAAGTTCAAGCAGGCTGGGCTTCCTGATCTGCTGCGGGGCATGCAAAACACATTGGGGAGAGTGTCTGACCGGATCAATCAAAATTGACCACCTTTTTTGGCTGTTTGGAACCCGGAGACCTGGCTAAAGACTCAAGGCTGGGAAATGGCCAGTCTGTATGCAAGACAACATCACAATCTGAATCTGCCCCCCTTTCTGTATGTCTGAAGGCCACACAGAACAAAACAATTCTCCTCCATGGAGTGAAAGTAGATAAGAAGCTCTTTACAACAATTTCATTCTGAATGGTGATATTGGAATATTTATCATTTTCTGATTTTTTTCTATTGTTTTCTTTATATGCTTGTTTATTTGTTTTTTGCAAAGAATTGTGGTATTTTTAACTATTTATAAAGATGACAGTTTAAAAAAACAATAAATAAAATAAATTATAAAAGATAATAAAAGAAGGAGAATGTTTCAATGTATGGGGCTTTTGGTTTAGTTTTCTACTGTTATCTACACCTTTCTGGCCACTTGGCTATGATTCCTCCCTGTCAAAATATTAGAGTGAAATGCATCTTTCAAAAGATTTTTTTTTCATTTCCTAAACCATTTAGTCCAGTTCAGGGTTGCAGGAGGCTGGAGCCTATCCCTATCCCAATTATCAGGTGTGAGCTAGAGAGCAACCTATATAGGTTGCCAGTCCATCTGAAATATATCCAAGGATGTGACAAGTACATAGCCCGATGGTGCATGATCTGTTGGTGATTTTCTGCCTTGTCATCCCCGGGTTCTGTAATGCCCAAAGTTTTGCTTATATTTGGTCAAAATTATGTTTCCATTCTTCATACAGGTCTATTGGTAGCATTCAAGCTGTTGATGATAAGAAGAGCATTCTCATTTTATTTTACCTTAGTGTCTCTCATTTCATCAACTTTCATTCATCCTTTCATTTGAGCTTGTCAGATGTCCTGTTTGCATGCAATAAATGAGACCATGCACATCTGTCATTCATCTATGTGGAGTAAATATGGCTGAACGTTGTTTCTAAATTGACTCAAGGATTACACTAGTTTTATTTTTCAGGTAGAATTCTCCTTCTTAAGCAACTTTTATGGAATAGCCCTCTGATTTTTTTTTGTTCATTGCCAGTTTAATGTTATGGATCAGTTGAGCTGTTTGTCCTGTTATTTAAAGAAGTGTTGTTTATCTTGTCAGTATTCCCACTCTAGCAACACTTCTGTTTTATTTTACCGTGTCTGTTTGCATCTTCATTTGTGTTACTGTCATCTTCATTTGGAGCTGGCTTGTCTCCTTCTGCTTTGATCCCTGACAAAAAAAGCATTTACTCTGGTTCCACAAACATGGCAATGAGTATGACCAATCAAAATTTTGGTTGTCCATAGGGGTGGCCCAATAAATATGAGTGTGAACCCCCCCCCCCCCCCTTATTATCAGTCAGCTCTTTAAATAATGTGGAATTATGAATTTCAAGTCATAATTTCTAAACAGATCATTCTGGCTTGCTCTGTGTGATAGTATACAGTATATGTAAGCTTTCTCATAAGCATTCTAATGTGCTATAATATGTATTAAATATCCATTAAATGAAAAGAGATTAATTACTGATTGACTGTTTTTTTTTTACTTTTTCAATTTTGATTCTGCACCAGGTCATATACAGAAATGTGCAGAAAACCGCAGACCATATCTGCAGCGTAACTGGTTAAGGTTTAAGGCTTGTAATACTCATGAGCTCTTTCTTTCATAATCTGCAACAAACCCCCAAGCGGGAATACGCATTGGCACACACACACTTCTTGTTTTCTTCTCCCAACGCTCCATGTGAGATTCTTCTGTGTGATAAAACAACCTTAAAAGCTCCTGAAAAATTGAAAAAAACAAAACAAAATGGAGACATCAGTCTTGCATATGACACAGAAACACAGCACTATTTTATTTAACAGCTCAAATATTATCTACAAAAAAAGTCAAGAAAATCACTGTCATCTATGTTGTATTATTTTTGTATAAAATGTCAAGGAAATAATTAAATATTATATCAAAAGTAAATAGCTTAATTGCTGTGCAGTTAAAAGTGTCTAAAGACCTTAATGAGTAGATGCACCTTGCTGATTGTCAGGAAACATGGCTGCAACAAGAGAGCTGTCAGCTGAAACAAAGGAAAGCATTACAAATGCCTCCAGAAGGCACACAGGGTGGCACAACATATTGCATACTCCCATGTGGCTGAGCCTAAAATATGAAAGAAATATAAATATAAGTGGGGCAGTTATAAAAAAGGAATACAAATAAGTAGGAAGACATCAACGCATCCAGACAGAAAACTTCAAGTGTTATGGCTTAAAATGTGAATAAATTAATGTTCTGCCACAAATCTCAACAATTGTATTTCTTTTTTTAAAATACATTTTAAAGACAGACTGATTTTTTCAGTGTACAGTGTAATAACCAGAGACATAACATAATAACAGGCTTATCGTGCAACATATTTGAAACAACAGGCAGATCCCAGATCTATGAGAGGCTTTGGCACTTACAATGTTTGTTTACAAAAATGAAAAATTAAAGAAAAAACTACATCAAGGTATGCAAAGATTTCAGTGAAAGATACATCTTGTATGTTTGTAATTATCATTAATAGAACAGAAATTTCTGAAAGAAAAGATGTATTCATTCTTTCACTGTTTTGTTCAGTTGTTTTTTAAATTGTTTTGTTCTTTTGTTCATATTTCTATCTTGTTCAAAATTTTTGAATTTTGTGTCTTTTATTATCCTTAATTTTATCGTTATACTGTATTATTTCTTGCTACCATCTATTCTCTCTGTTCCTGACTCTACACTGAGTGATAAATCATTCAGTTATCTTAAAGAAACTTGCCTCTCACTTGGTTCCTGTGACCTAGAAATACTAGTAGCTTTTTTTCTGCACATGGCTGGTTCTTTGACAGAGCTTCTTCACCAGACATGGTCCGGTAAGACAACGCCAACCTCCCAGCAGCAACTGTTCTTCTAAAATCTCACAGCAAGATTCACCTGCTTGATGTTATCTGAGAATTGGACAGTGTAATCAAGTCATTTTGCAGTGCACTAACAATACTTATTGTGTGTAATATTATGAACAACAGCCGTTTAAATACTTATCATTATGTGTCATTTAAGCCGAATTTCACTGACAGGTTCATTGACGTAAAAAATCAGCAGCTTTGAACCAAAAATAAAGGATCACAGCAACAACAGAGACAACACAATAATCAGTCCATTTCATACTTCACACTAGAAAAAAAGTAAACTTTTAATTAGATATGATAATCTCTAAGAAGGATATAGGGTAGCAGAGTGGAGAAATCATGCTATGCTAAGCTATTAGTGCTATGCAATGAATGAATTACTTTTATTTTAGCCCACTTAGGGCCAAATCTACTAAGATCTCAATTTGCGTGCACTAATTAGCATGTGGAGTCTAGAATTTAGCGTGTGGGGCGGGACCGTTGTTAGTACGTGATCTACTAAGATTGCTGACGCAAATGACAGCGGGTGCAAAGTGTCTGAGACATGCCTATTTAAATGAGGATTTAGCGTGTGTCATGGTTTGCATCATAGCAACTTCACATAACCGCAAGCAAAAGTATAAGTTTGATCCAATGGAATTAGAGGTGTTGGTGGAAGAAGCCCACAAATATTTTAAAGAGCTATAGCAAAGTAATTTGATATGTTTTTGTGCACATGTCATTTAATGTGTATATGATTTAGGAACAGCTAGATTATATTTTTTTTACCCAATAAATCTTGATTTGCTTACCTTTAAAATGTTCTACAGTTCTTTAGGTCGCTCTATGTTCATCTTCAGTTGTTTTTAATCAAGGTGTCTTTCTTGATTTATAAATGCAAATTAAAAATATAAATAATTCCATGAAGAGACTATAAATGAGTATGTTGCGTCTCTGCAGCCCTGCTGCACTTGTTTCCTTCATACACGGGGGCGGGTCACCGTTCTCATCCCACCTGGCATCATGCTACATCCTATGTTGCTTGGCGATGTTATGCAGCAGGTGACTACAATCTGAGCTACTTTTTCCGGCCTGTACAGCAGTGCTGTATGTATATATATATATATATATATATATATGTGTGTGTGTGTGTGTGTGTTGATATGAGTTTGTTTTCTAACTGAAGTTATATTCAGCTGTCAATCATTTCAAATCAAAGATTCACTAGTTTTATAGGTATTGTTTTTTATAAGAATACTCTTGAATAAACAATTTCATCATGGCTACTTAAAGATTTGATTAGCATCTAACGATGTCAACAAGTTTAGTAATACCTTAAACAGCAACTTCTAAAGCTACTTTTGGCTGCTGCATAATGAGCACAAAGACAAATTCTGGGTTGGATAAAAAAAATGTTCTATATTTGTTGACCACAAGACTTGGACAGCATACATCACAAAGACGATTAGTGTTTGTAAAAAAAATAACCTTATAGTAAGGTAGTAACAACTTCAGGAGAAATAACCCTTGTTGAACTTTGGCCAAAGATTATTCTCAAACTATATATTACTGCCAGGACGTAGCAGTAGATCAGAAGTGTAATTTTGGTTGCTATGATTTTACAACACAAGCCTAGTCAGCAAGCTGGACAGGGTTCACTTTATTCATTGTGTTTCATGGAGCAAGTTTGTGGTTAGAGGATTAAATAACTGTGGTCTTTGGATATAGCTAACATAGAAGTTTGCTTTAGATAAGACAAATGATGACAAAAAATTGAGTATTATGAATGGTTAGTGTTGTTAAGCTGATGAGTTTTGAAGTAAAATGTTAGGTTGGGAAAAGCTTTCTGTGGTTAATCTTGAGTTGATCACACAGGAAGACATGCCACATAATCACTTGCCAACTCATCCAAATAAGTTGTGCATATATTTATTTATTCAGTTAGTTTGGCTTGTGGATATATAGTTATGACTGTGGAATGAAGCTGATTAGCTATAGAGAAGGAAAGAAAACTTTAGTTGGGCTCACACTGACTCAAGAAATGACTTCAACTGGCCATGATGCTATGTGTAGTTGTAATGCAGTCTTTGTGGCATCTCCAGCAATGAAAATAAGGCCTTTCTTTGTAAATATTTATCATATAATCAAGACAGATACAGCTACAACAGCACTAACTGTTAATTTTAGCAATGAGGCAGATTCCTTTTTACATTGTTAATTTATTTTTTATCGCATGATTACAGCAGGCACAGGAAGTAATGCAGGAATAAGGTTGTGTTCTAAAGCAGAAGAGGACACAGATGGCTCTTTTACATGCAATTTAGCTTAAAGCTCTGGAAGATGCTTTTATAGACAAGTTTAGGGTCATTTTTTTTAAACTACTGTTGGAGTTAATTAAGTTACCACTAAACGTGCATTGTGTCTGAAATAACTACATGCTGTGCCACACAGCTCATTCAGATAACTCTGATGGACAGCCTCTGTTATGATTAGCTCTCCTTAAGTAATTTATGCACATGAGCTGTGAGAACTGATAGAATTCACTGGTTATTTTTTAGAAAATGCTGCTCAACATTGTCACTTCGGGCTACAATACTTAGTGATCATCAGGATCATTCTACAAGCAGAAACCTTTCAACAGGTAACATGGATAAAGTGAATAAGCTGGTAAGTTCTTAAAGGTAATAAGGAAAATCCGCTATTTACTGTGCTCTTTGAGAGGAGGTGCTTTTTCAGCAGGACACCTGCCCTCTAGGCAGCAGTTTTTACCCAAACCAGACATAAGAAGAAGAGGTACTGGTGGGAAGTTTGAGCAACATGAGCCTAGGAGAGATTCATTTATTTACTTACATTTGGCCTTAATTTTGTACAATACTATATAACGATCAGCTGATTTCAATTGTTCACAGAAGCTAGAACCTTTGGTTAAAGCACTTCTGTAAATGCAGTGATTCCTTGTATTTTGTTTTTGTTTATGCAGCTTTTTCTTCTTGATGTTTTCATTTATGCTGTACATTTTTGTATGTGAAGTGCATTTGCATCTTTGAGCGTGTTTGATGTCATCCACCTTCAGTTAAGTGATTTTAACAATTAACTAAAGTGACTGCAAGTACATAAGAGCTGACAGAAATATTAAAAGAAAAGGATAGATATCCTGTTACGGTACACCAGAATTAATTTGTATAAATTGATTTATATATATTAATACATTATCTGTACCGCTCATTCCAATGAAGGATCAAGCGTAGCTGGAGCCTATTGCAATCATTGGGCAAGAGCCAGGGTACACCCTGGACAGGTTGTCAGTACATCACAGGGCCAACACAGAGACAACAACCAGACATGGGAAGAATATATATTACCACTCTGAGGGCCAATGCTAGGGGCCAACAAAGTGATGTGTAATAACATCAATGACTTTTTGAAAAAAGGTGAGGTCCCTCAGTTGGTGTTGACCTTTTCTTTCCTTGCTGGAAGACTTTAAGAGCATATATGCATGTCAGTGAAATGCTTTGGTTAAACTGTTTGTCAAGGAAAGTATGTGCTCACTTACTCTGTCAGGCAGAATAGATAAAAGGCTAGACAGTGCTGTGGGTCTATAATCATTCATATAACTAACTTTTCCAGTTTTGTCATTTATGACTGGAACAAGCAAGATTCTATGCTATTCTACAGTCATTTAGCAGAACCTTTTCTGCAAAGCAACTTACTTCTGAGAATGAAAACAGCACAAGCAAGAAATCAAATAGGAAGGCACATAATAATTAAGTGGTAGTCAGACTTCTGTGAGTCCAGTTGAACATAGGTGCTGCCATGTAGTGCTAGAGGCAGTACATATTCCTTTTTTAAGACGGTAATGATGTGAGTGGACATCACTGAGTCTGGGAGCATACCACAGATTGTAAAACCAGTAATAAGAAAAAAAAGGAGGAGGCCTCTAGCATATTTCAAATGCTCAGCAGTAATTAAATCAACACCACATGCGTTGTTGTTAGTTTTTGCACAGTGTTATGTACCTTGTATGCTTCATATAGTGTGTCTTAAAGCGTGATTCAAATCACTTATATCACTCCTTATGTGGACATTTTCTTCCTAAATCTATACAAGGCCAAAAACTCACCTGTTTTATTTAATCTGTAAAGTAAATCAATTGCCCATGTGACTGACCGCTTGTAACAGACTGTTTGCTTAGTTGAATGCTGGTAAACCATTTTCTGGATGTTGATGACCTTGTCATCTTTACTAAAGTAGTAGTTTATGCATAATAAATATGGTGTGCATATAATATAAAATGTAATGTTAGCAAGAGTGCTGTGTCAATATGAAAAATCAAACAGGTTAAATGTTTTAAACTGTCCAATATGAGACTTGAGGTCTGTAAAAATATTAGTATTTTTTAAAGATGAAATGACCTATGGTATGAATATCTACAATGTTGTAAGTTATATTGCCAAAATACTCCATTCTTTGCCCAAGAATATGAATATTTGAATTTAGTTTTGTTCTACTCAAGTTAAAGTGTTCTTATTCCCAGCATATTCCACACCACTTTAGAGTTTTGTGAGAGTAAAGACCAGAGTCTTATGTCTAGTCTGGCTTCCATTTATAGGATTAGTGCATCATCCTAACATTTGAACTGACTTTTAACCTGGATGCCTATTTTCATTACGGATTATGTTTCATCCTTTGGCTTCATGCATGTTTATTTTTAGAGAAAACAAAGTACAAAACAAACTGAAATAGAGACTCAAAGCTGCAGCTGACCACGACTTTTATGTTTCATGTGCAATGTGAGACAATTTCATTAAATATCTTGAATATAACCCAAATGTACACAACCAGTACGCACACAGAAACACAGTTTTATTATTGGTTTATTAAGCTAGAGCATATAGAGATTAATCTTTTTTTAAGTAAAAAGACAAATGGGGAAAATCAATTCATAAACAAAAGCTCCTTACATTATTAGTTATCAAAAACAAACTATTGTTTGAGCTTTATCCAATCTCGTTGATATGACATAGCTTTTATTGTAATATTTTGTTTTGTAATTTGTAAACAATCAGTATGGTTCTAAAATTGATACTGTGACTGACAAAAATCCATAATGATTTTAAAACTGTTTTTAATGCTGGATGACCAACAAATGTTTATAGTTCTTTTGAGGATATCCTGTTAAGAGACCATTACAGCCATCCAGTCTATTGGAGATGAGAATGAGTTTCTTCTGCTCTTTTGCAGAGACTAAATTTAATACTTAATTCTGGTGATGTTTCTGAGTTGGTAAAAAGCTGGTTTAGCAACAGCTGTAATTTGGCTAATGAAAGTAAGATTTGTGTTATGTTTGACGAGAGGTATGGAGGTTTGGACTCATATGCAGGCAGACAGGAGGCAGCAGAATGCAGTAAAAACTATTTTAATTACAATCCCAAAACAAACAAACTCAATGCACCCGTGACCTGAACTGAAAACAAAATTACTTAAATACAAAGAGAATCAACAAGACACAGAAGAACCAAATAATTCAAATCAGCACAGGTGAACAAATGAACAGGAACCAAGGAAAAATACAAAATAAAGACAGAAAACAAAAGACACAAACCCTAACAATTTGAATCTATTGACACTCTGGGCCAGATTTACTAAAGCTTTGCGTGTAGTAAAATGCGTGCAAACTCGTTGCTCACGCTAAAAAAAAGTACAAACTGATCTACTAACAATGAGCAAAATGGTTTGCGTCTTTCAAAGGTGCAAAATTGCGCGTCCATCTCCAGATAGTACCTTTGCCTCAATGAATATTTAAATTG
>JBAMHV010045244.1:0-11070 GCA_037177535.1 Pseudomugil gertrudae | reverse complement strand
GTTTAATTTTAAAGGTAGAGAGGGTGTCTGCCTCCCGTACCCATACTGGGAGCTGGTTCCATAAGAGAGGAGCCTGAGAGCTGAAGGCTCTCCCTCCCATTGTTTTCTTAGAGATTCTGGGAACCTCTAGTAGACCTGCAGGTCATTTTGAATCTTCTCAGGTCATTCAATGACATTGTAAAAGCTGATCCTATAATAAGAGAAGCATGTTCCTAAATAACAAAATGTAGCATTATTTTGCTTGTTTGTTTCCTTGATGATTTTCACCACTTACTTTTAGGGTGAAAAGAGCAAGGAATGGGTTTAAAATAGGTATTCATGTTCAAATGGCAAATATTGTTTGTTTAAAAAGTGCAACTTTTTCTTTTCTCTTTTTTTTTCTATTTGACCTTCACCATTTGTTGCACCATAACATCACTTTGTTAGTTCTTAGTCATAATTCCCATGATGTCCAACAAGGTTGACATTGGAACATAAACAAATGTTATTATTGGAGATATGACACTGTTACTTTCCATTGGGAAAAGTCACTGACAGACAGAGGCCTGTCATTGGACATGGGTAAAGCGGGGGGTGGGGGGTACAGGTAAATACATTTCCTGGAGTTTTCATTTCCAACACTGGTGCCGACTGTCATATTTATTCGTTATAATGACAAA
Organism: Pseudomugil gertrudae; assembly: GCA_037177535.1. Taxonomy (NCBI): domain Eukaryota; kingdom Metazoa; phylum Chordata; class Actinopteri; order Atheriniformes; family Pseudomugilidae; genus Pseudomugil; species Pseudomugil gertrudae. The sequence goes on along the minus strand of JBAMHV010045244.1, from coordinate 10,411 downwards.
CATTTCCGGCAGCAGGTCATATCACTTGCCACTAATTGATGTTAATTCCTTGAGTGATTTGATGGCAGGCCAAACCATTTGGCTGTTGTCTGGTCTGTGTGCTCTCTGCAAGCTGCTGTCTTTCCTCAGCCAAAGATCTTTAGTCAACTAAGAACCTCCACTTTGTATTCCACTGCTTCAATTAAATATCAGATTATTTTCACAGTGGAAGCCATCCTTCTTCAAATGTATCAGTAAAATTTATTTTAACGAGTTTGACAAGAAGGCTAATGAAACAAACCGTGCCACAGTAAAAGTAAACAACCTGTGTGGTGTATGAGATACATATTAAATGCTAAATTAGTATCAGCAGTATTGTAGAACATAAATTCTTATTTCTTTTATTGATTATATTATCCCAACCAACAGACAATATAGGACAATTTCTATAAACCCAAGTTTAATGGGTCACGTTTTTTTTAAACCAATCTCCTGCAATACTAGACATAACAACCATAATGTGGCAGTTGCTGGAAAATGTTTGGATATTTGAGGTAAAAAAAAAAGGGCGCAGGAAGGAGGGCTTAACAATTAAATAAAATTTTTAAAAAATTGTGCAAGATAACTAAAATTAAAAGTTCTGAAAGTGTAACTGAAGAAACTACAGGTGTCTGGCAAATGAGATTAAGAAAACAGCTTTTGAATCAACTGCAACATGTTAATGTGCAGGGATTGACTTTTTTAGAGGTCTACCATATGTTATGTGGGAAAACAACAAGAGAAAGCCCTCAGTAATAATTAACTCCAACTGTGTGTCTCTACCACAGCACACTATAAGGCTTACAGTATGCTCACCACTTCACAAGTAGATATGATTCACTCTCACATGCATTATATTATTCCAAGACTGCTGTTTTCTCCGTTAGGGAGATGAATCCATCCGCTGATGATTTGCATAAACACCTGTCAGTGCTTTGTCTCCCACTGATACCTAATGAATTTCAAGCATTGCTGTTCTTTGCCGTTCACCTCACCGCCAGTCACAAGATGCTCTTTGCTGACACTGGAATGTTGATTTTGTCTCACTTTCTACTTGAAATTGTTTTCGGCAAGATCAGGCTAAATCCTTCCTTTTTGTTAATTTGATTTCAGGCTTTTACTAATGTGTGCTGGGTCTTTACCAGACTTCTGGCAAATGGGTCTGAAAGATCTATTGAGATAACTGTCTGAGTCTGAAACCTGCTTCCACTTCTGCTGGTTTTGAAATCCCACATTTTTCTTTCTACGCCGTCTCCTTGCTGATGAAGATTCATGACATAATTAAGTAAACATCCTTTTTAGGGGAATGAAATGCATCTACTATTACCCTTCTTCTTCCCCCCCAGACAGTGAATCTGCATTCCCACAGATTAAGAACTAAGAATTTATGATAAGCTGAAGGCATAAAACAAAGCCTAGGTGAGTGCACTGGAAGACCAAGGATTCTGGTGATTCGACTGTGATGAGTTGGTTGCTGCCTCACAGTTTGTTATAAATACTGCCTCAGACTGACTGCTATAGAAGCCATGCATCACCTGGGCAGATAGGCCAGTAAAGCGATGATGCGTGTGTCCTTGGCATGGGGGGTGAGAAGGGCTCATAGCTTTTATCTCTGGCAAGCATCAGCAGAGAATAGCCATCACAAGGTCAGCCTTGAAGGTGAAACTGAATGTTTTACTGTCATAATTCATTTAGTAGACAAGCTCTAAGTGGCAGCAAGGCATTTTCTTTACAATTTGTAAAACTAAATTTCACTGTTAATGAAATTTTATGGGGTGAATTTAAAAGCATTGCTGAGGATTTCTGAAAAATGAAGACTGAGATCTGTTTTAATAGTAGAGAAAAGATTAATGTAACCCAACTTGACAAAATTGAAGCAAAGAAGATTCCTTTGGGTTTATAATGTAGATCTAATGTATGAGTGATTGCAAATGATTTCTGTTCCTGTTCTGACTTAATTGCCCTTGTACCTAAAGTAGGTCCCAAAGGGCTTCTTTCTGGAAAGATCTATGATGGATAATATATCAAAGTTTATTTTAGGTTTGCATGTACATTGTAACCATATTAATAATTTAGTCAGAATACCACTCTAACACAATAATTCATTTATAATGTAAAAATTCTAGTCTAAAATAACAGTGAAAGACTGTAAATGTACAATTTGATTTGTGTTACACCGCATCTATCACTCTTTAATATATTTGGTGCTTGTAATTCCTAAAAAAATCTAAAAATAAGATAAAGGTATATAAAAAAACTCTTAGCGAGATAACTGTAAACACTTTAATATAAAACAGTCCTACTTGAAAGACCATGTATTACCTTTTAATATCCATAAACACTTAAGAGTCTGTGATGATTTTGTCCAATGTGTTACACCCTCTTAACATGACTGTGTGATGTCCATTAGGTTTCCGTTAAAGAGCCTATATTATGCAAAATTGACTTTTATGAGCTTTTAACCTTCTACTAGTGTTAATTGTACCTTAAATCAAGAGTAGTTTTATTTTTATACATATTTTTTGTAGCTTTATATCTTTGAAAAGAAGGGTTTGGCTCAAGCAAAGCAAACATCTGACTCCACCGCACGTCAGTCAGCGCTCTGCAGACTCGCGTTTTGTTTCCTTTTTGAACCATTATTTTTATTGCTGATAGTCAAATCATGTATATATAACCATGGCTAACTGGAGAAAATGTGGGTTTGGTTGTGCAAACGTGGGCACATTATATAAAAAGAAGAAAAGCTACGAGAAAAGTGGTTCAAGTCCATATTTGTTTCCACAACACAAAGTGCGAAAACATCTTTTTATTTGTGTGCAACACTCTTCTGAAGACAGCTTCCAGAACTTCTGCCTTTTTAAAAGTGCTTTCTTCGAAGTTGATTATACAACCTGGTCCGATTCCCACCATCAGAGGAGCAGCAGGAGCAGGATAACCAGCAGGCGTTGCTGCGGGGTGGGCGGGGAAATGTGAGTGCCTCTCTGGCTGCTCAGTGTGGCCGGAGCGAATGAGCGAGAGGAGCTGAGAACAAACCATAGTAAACCGTTCCCAGTTCTTGGTAAGAGACATCACAGCAAAAAATGAGTGGTATGGCAAAACTATAGTATGATGCATGTTGCAATATGAAATGACAAATATAGCATAATATAGGACCTTTAAATTTTGTGTAATACTGATGTGCTTTTTAACCTTTCAAATGAACTCGCATTACAAACAATAATACAAAACTCTCAGTGAGAGCATCAAAATCTTGGGTTTACTGCACTGATGTCAATGGCTTCCCTCTTTGGAAAGAGAAACAGTCACCTGGATAGTGCTGAGGTGCTGCTCCTGGCAGAGCCAGTACTCTCCCGACTCTTTGAAAAGCTTAAGACTTTTCACACAACACCCATAAAAATTCTGCTCTCCCCTATTTTGTTTTTTAGCCATGTGCCACAGACAGTGTTTGTGTTTTTTCTTTTTCTTTTTTGGCCTGACATTGCCTGGAAATGCAGACAGTATGTAATAATTTGCTGATAATGCTGCTTAGGACCTTTTCCACGTGTGACATGAGGCGTGAATGACAGAAAGACAGAAAGAACCCTGCCATTTCATAGTTGCAGTGTCCCCCAGATAAATCCCAGGGATTGGATCAGTTTTAATATTAAGTTTAGTTGCAACCACAAATGACTTTTGTAGCAAATTTGAAAGTGGGAGAGAGGTACGTGCGTCTTACAGGAATATACTGCTCTTCATTTTTTTGCCTTGATTAGCTGGAGACCAGAGTTCTGGCAGTCCCTCTACAAAATGAATGAAGATACTTTAGAGAATCAACAATAAAGTAGTCGGTGCCTACAATGAAGTGAAGGTAGTACCCCATTATATTACTGATTGATCACAACATAATATGTGGGTCAGGTTCTGTGGACCGCCCTGTTGTAGTTCTGTTGCACATATATTTACAAGAGCTGTGTATTATTTGCTATGGCAACAGTAAATCTCAGCTCATGCTTGCAGGCAATTTTAGATGGTTTTAACAGCTGTTTCTAACAGAAACTAAACTGCTGGGTCAAAGTTGTGAAAAACCTTTTGAAAAAATGTGATCTGCAGACTTGCCTCTTCTTCCATTATATATTTATTTTTAGGTCTCTGCATGGCTGCAAATTAAACTAATCTGCTTCAGTTGTAGTTGATCTTTGGTAAGACATGAAATTTTATTAAATCTGACTCATGCAATCACAGTCATAAACAATGAATGCCATGGATACAATTTTATAGCACAGAATGACACAATTAGCTTCTAAATCCAGCACAGCAAGGTTCTTATAAAACTTGTTAATCAGAATCCAGTAAGTCCAGCAAGTATTCATGAGAACAAATGATTAGTGTTAAATGTGTTTAATGTGTATATTACATTCATTTATCACCACAACACATGTGTTAAGTGCTATACAATAGAACATTAGATTAAATATGTTTTGACAGATAAAGATATTTTGGGACATTTTGCTCTTACATATTTAAAAGTGTCTTTCAACAAACAGATGTTTTAAGTTGGCAGCAGTTTGTGTACCTGTGATCAGGTACACTAGAACTTTAAAGGAAGAAAATATGTAAATCAAAACATTGATCAATGACCCTGTCATTGTTCACATGCAAGATGTACATGGTTCTCATCTGATTTGTTAACAATTCATTGGATTGATTTCAATTCACATAAAAATAGGTTAAGAGTTTGTAAAAATAAACCTCTGATGTTCGAGTTTCTGAGGTGCTTGATCTCAGAGAAAAGATGCAGTGGAGTTGAATTAGGGGGGCTAAAAGAAGGTGACTGTGTTTGGCACAGACTTTATGTTTGCTTAGTAGTGTAGTCAAGAGGCTCGGAATACAACAGATGGCCAAACAATAACCAGAAGCAAAATGTGCAGTCCTTGGAGGAATGGGATGAAAGTTGTTGGAGGAGTTGGCATTCAGCAGCTCCCCTCACCAGTGCCTGGCCTTTTTGATGTGTTCTTCCCTGTGGCTGTGGTCATTCTAAACCAATAAATCATTGTGACAATAAATGCTGTGACATCTGCCACACAGCATCTGATGGCTGACAAAAGTCATCTGTAGCCTTGATCTGTGAGGGGAGATGACAAAAAATAATGTGGAGCGAAAGCCAATGAAATGAGCCACCCCATGTGCCACTGCTAATATTGACAGATCAAAATTAATTAGTGAAAACTGATTTGTAATGTCTTATTTTCTATTAGTAATATCACTACTGCTCAGTCTTGACATTGGTAATTAGGCTGATGTCCACAATGACATATAATTTAACATATTATAGACATGTTACTTGAAGTTTCAATTTTTGCCATATGTTACTGAATAAGTAATATACTTACACGTTTAATAATAGATTTACTGTTTATCTTTAACAATTCTTTTGTATTTTGATTATTTCGATTATTTCTTAAATTGTATTGCTTTTATTGCATGTAACTGCCACCCAAAATACACTCATCATTACAAAAAAACAAGCAAAAAAAATTCAGACACTCAACGATGAGACATTCAGGCACAAAAGGAACAGATGGAGCTTCAGGAAACACCTGGGCATAGGGTTACACATTGCAAAGGCATCATTTGCAAAGGCAGACTGTCACATGTAAATTATATAAGAACTACAATAAAAGAATGAGCATCAGAAAGCAAATCATTTCTACGTATGGTACAGTGTCTAGGTTTACATGGACAGATGTATGAACAGACACTCTTTCTGGTTTACTTATTAGGATAACTTATTTTGACATGGAAACATCCAAATACATTTTAAATAAGATAGTCATGCAGTTGAAAGAGAATAGGATGCCTGAAGGAACTTTAAAAATTGATATGTTGTTTCAATAAGAACACACTCAGATTTGACATATTATGCAAAACACAAATGTGCTGACTTTCAGATTTAGGAACTAAAACTTTACTGATTTATGCATTTAAACAGAAACAACTGTACAGGGTTTTAGAAACATACACAGTTTAAGTCTATTCCATAATTTAATTTACCAAATTCAGATTTTTAGACTAAATTTATGTAGCCAGTTGCTAGCGTATAGTGGCTAGTGTGTGGTGCCATAATGCAAATTTCCCAGACTGGCAAACAAAGGTGTGTCGCCTTGTGACATTGTAAGGCAGGTGAAGGATTGTGAGCAATAAATGTCATTGTCTCATGAAAACAAGTCACATGCAGGTTGGAATTGTGGGAAACATGTTAAATGAGGCTTTAAAATGATATTTCCAATGGGGATTTATCAACAATTTTCAAATTTTATATTTGATAACAAAAATGTTTTTTATTTAATTAAAAAATTATTTAGTGTTGTATCAACACTACATTAGAATGGCATCACATTCATTCTTATACTATCCATCAGTAGTGTCAAGCATTAATGGAACATTTTTTAGAGGGAGCTTTATTAAAATGTGTACTGGAAACTAAGAAAAAAAGTCACTGCCATACATCGTAAAACTTGTCTTAGTACAGTTACTTTCTATCAAAGAACTACATTATAAAGTGCTCTGTGTTAAAACCACTCCTTTACTTTGGTAACGTGTTCACCAGTACAGCCATGTGGGTTCTCAACCTTCACTCTGAACATGTAAGAGTTATTTTGCCCTTTTAATTTCTGGGGTAAACATGATAGAAAAGTAGGGACTTTGAAAATCTGATTTGACTATGTTGTAAAAGTGACTCCCGTCTGTGTAATTGCCAGATTTTTTTTCTGCAACTTGAGAGTTGAAACTGAACAGACTGTATTCCATGGCTTGTGAGAGTTCTCAAGTCAAATAAACAAAGCATTAATTTACATTTATTAATAATAAGTAAAACTGATGGTTTCTTCACAAGGCTGCCAGTGCGTGGTAGGTGTTCATTGCAGATGATGATACAGAAGTTCATTGTTAAGAGGTTATCTCTTGATCTTGCCACATGTCTTTTGAATGTATATTTATGAGGACCCCTAGCACTTGAAAGCAAGCCAACTCGTGCGCCAACCACATAATTCCCTCTTAATTAATGTATTTATTCAACAGCATGTTCAAGCATGGGAGTGCCCTCTCATTTTAAACTGCCCTTTTGAAGATGCCGGTTTGCTCTTAATAGCAAAGACGCACAATGTTTTTCATTCTGTTCTGGAGATAACAAAAGTGCCTGTTTTCATTTTGCAAGGACAGAAATGAACATGTGATTTAAGATATACATAAATAGAGACTTAATTTGAGAGACAGAAATAAATATGTGCAAAGGAGGAAAAAGACATAGCTTTCTGGTGGGAATCAGAAGTGGAGCGTGACGCTTATGAAATAGCAATGCCACAGGCTCATACAATTATTTTTCAATTCCCGTGGACGAGCAATGTTATTGTTCCAACTATATTTTCTGTGAAATTGTTACCAATTTACTGGAGGATTTGTTGCATCAGGGCACAGCTTGTATTGTTAACAGCAGAGAATCTGGTGGGGTGGAAACATCGTCAACTTTACCAAGTATCGACCTGCTGAGATATTGTGAAAAACACCTGTTGGACATTTACAACAGAAAGTGCTCCCTCTCAACATCGATATCTAACAACTTCAATGGGTGACCACGCTCTTTATTGATTTATTTTCTAATTATCTTCCTCTGTTTTTCTTTTTTTCTTTTTGTTTACATATTGTGTGACACTACAGAAATCATTTTAATTTGAGCTTGCTCTTCTGTCTGGGAGAGAATGTGGTATTCACCATCATACTTATAGATTGGTTATGGGTTGAGGAAGAGTTTGCTTTAGAATAAGAGCAAAAATGAATATATATATTCATTATATGGGGGGTGCTCCTCAATCTGAGGTTCAACTATTCAACAGACACTCCTCTCCAAGACCCTTGAAAAGACTTCCCCAGGGAGGCTAAGGAGTGTGATCCCCCTATAATTGGAACACACTCTCCAATCCCCCTTTTTGAAAAGGGGGACCACCTCCTCAGTTTGCCAATCCAGGGGCACTGTCCTAGATGTTTATGCAATGCTGCAGAGGTATGTCAGCCAGGACAGCCCCACAGCATCCAGCACTTTAAGAAACTCTGTGCAGATCTCATCCACCACTGAGACCCTGCCACGAGGAGCTCTAACCATCTCAGCGACCTCAGCCCTGGAGATGGTAGGACCCACCTCAGAGTCTCCCAGCTATGCTTCCTTATCGGAAGACGTGTTTGTAGGATTGAGGAGGTCTTCGAAGTATTCTCTCCAGCAACCCACAACGTCCCGGGTTGAGGTCTGCAGCCTTCCATACCGACTGTAGACAGTACTGCTTTCCTCTCCCTAGTTGCCCGTTGGGGTACCAGAATCTCTTCGAGGCTATTCGAAAGTCATGCCATGCATAAGTTTTTGCCTTGGCAACTGCCAAAGTAACATTCTGCTTAGCCTGTCGATACCTATCAGCTGGCATCACAGGCTAAAATGTACCAAAAGGACTCCTTCTTCAGCTTGAAGGCATCCCTCACCGCTGGTGTCCACCAGAGAGTTCTGGGATTACTGCTACGACAGGAACAGACAACCTTACAGCCACAGCTCCGGCTGGCCACCTCAACAACAATGGCATGGAACACAGCCCACTTGAACTCAATATTCCCCGCCTCACTTGGGACATTTTAAAGCTCTGCTGGAGGTGGGAGTTGAAGCTCTTTCTGACAGGGGACTCTGCCAGACGTTCCCAGCAGAGCTTGATGACACATTCGGGCCTGCCAGGCCTGACCAGCATCCTCTCCCATTATCTGAACCAACTCACCACCAGGTGGTGATCAGTTGACAGCTCCGCCCCTTTCATCACCTGAGTGTCTAGGAAATGCAGCCTCAAGTTTGATGATAGTACAACTAAGTTGATTTTCGAACTGCGGCCCAGTGTGTCCTGGTGCCAGGTGTACATGTGGGCACGCTTATGCTGGAACATGGTATTCGTGATGGACAACAATGATGGCGAGCAGAAGTCCAGCAACAGAACACCACTCTGGTTCAGACTGGGTGGGCCATGTCTCCCAATCACACCCCTCTAGGTCATACTGCTGCCACCCACATGAGCATTGAAGTCCCTTAGGAGGACAAGGGAGTCCCCATGAGAAGCGCTCTCCAACACTCCCCCCAAGGACTCTAGAAAGGTAGAAAGGGTGGGTACTCTGCAGTGCCACTCGGTGCATAGGCACAAATAACAGTTAGGACCCGTCCCCACACCCGAAGGCAGAGGGAGGCCACCGGTGTGAACCCCAATGTACAAGTGCCCAACCAGGGGGCAATTAGTATGCTCACACCTGCCCGGCACCTCTCACCGGAGGCAACGCCAGAGTTAAAGAAGGTTGGACCTTCTTCCACTCTACTTCTCAAGGATACTGGTTCCAGAGCCCCAGCCATGCGTTGAGGTGAGTCCAACTATATCTAGTCAAAACGCCTCAACCTCACGCACCAGCTCAGGCTTCTTCCCCGCCAGAGAGGTGATGTTTCATGTCCCTAAAGCAAGCTTCTGCAGCCAGAAATCAGACTGCCAGGGCTCCTGCCCCGGCCGCCTCCTGGCTCACACTTTACCTGACCTGTACAGCACCTCCCGCAGATGGGGAGACCTCCTGTGGTCTCAGATAATGGTCAGATCTTCCTAAAGGTGGCAGGGCAGAGGAGCTGTATGTCATCCCTTTTGCCAGTATGTTATTTTATGCGAATATTAAAAATGCATACTAAGTCCACCATTTTATTTTCTTTGGTGGAGCCGCTGACAAAATGTTGAAATGTTGGTAGAGTACCAAAGAGGGAAGTGTTGTTAAAATCTCCATAGATCACCTCAAATGTGTTTGGATGTTGTGTTTGAAGCCTGGTAAAGCTAGCAGCTCAATGTCTTTTGTGCAGATCTTCTCTTAAACAGTGACATGTCCAGGATGACACCAACACTGGTTAACCAGCACTGCAACTCCACCTCACTTTAGTTTCCTGCTGAGTTATTTATTGTGGTCTGCACGGACAGTCTGAAGCCATGTACAGATGCATTACAGTCTATGATGTGTTCATGCAGCCATGTTTTGGTGAAACTCATAAAACTGAACTCTCTGTATTCTTTCTTAAACCTAATTAGCACCTGGAGTTTGTCAATTTTGTTAGCTAGCAATCTCCCATTACCATTACAACAGTTGGAAGAAAACATTGCTTTTGTTTTTCTCTCTGCCCCACTCCTGCCCTGCAACCTCTTCTCTTTCTTTTCAACTGAAAAAAATGTCTTCCTGGACAAACCAAAAATAACAGCCAATGTCTTAAAAAAGATGACTATAGTACAAAAAATCACTAGAGTTAACTATATATATATGTAGCTATAATGCAGTGGAATAGCCTTGGTAGTCAGTGTTGATGAGTTATACT
>JBAMHV010045204.1:0-11071 GCA_037177535.1 Pseudomugil gertrudae | reverse complement strand
CCTATCCCCAAGGTGCATGTCTTTGGACTGTGGGAGGAAGCCGGAGTACCCGGAGAGAACCCACGCTAACACGGGAAAGATTCCCGGTTTGACCAAACGAGGCTCGAAACAGCAACCTTCTTGCTGGGAGGTCACAGAGCTAACCAGCTGCGCCACCGTGCAGCCCCACATCACAGAACAAAAATATTTATTTAATTTCACTTTTAATTTTGTTTGTGCAAATGTATCTGATTTTCAGTTTCAGAATGCAGTGATCATTTCCTATGTTGAAATAAAACAAGTTTCCAAATGTATTAATGTAGTTTAATTGCACATTAAAACACACACCAGTATATACAGAGGTCTATTCTCATGTAAAACACAAGAACACAGAGACACACATAGAGTCATCACTTCAGTGAAATTGAGCCTCCAGTACTTTCCTCCTTTTATTTGTGGAGATAAAAAGAGGAAAGTGTCACAGTTGTTTCCCCAGCTCCCATTACCCAACACACACATGCACCTTCTGTTTACACTGACATAATGTGTGGAAAATAAATTGCTATCCAACTGAACATCCAACTTCTAAACTATCTGTCAGGCAGGAGCAGTACAGACTACAGCACAGTACTGTACAATATGGGAGAATCCATGAAAGGATGTTTGTATGTACCAAGATCGGTAAACTTGTTTTTCTGAATCAGTATGAATATGTAGCTCCCGGCATCAGGACGCGTCTCTACTATGAACAAACAGAAAATATAAATTACAGAGAAACTTACACAAGCAAATCAACACATAATTGAATTATGTGAAATCTAGCAGACTGTTTAATTAACTTACCAGATGGAGAGTTTGCAGCATGTTATATGTCTAGCTTTCTCTGAGCTTCAAAAAGATACTTGAAGGCCTAAAAACATAGAAAAATGCTGACTGTCATCATTTTTCCTCTCGTTACTATACTGTTTTAAGATGGAAACAGAAGGCTAAAACATTTCGAACAAATCAAGAAGCCTCTTTTGACAATTATGAAATCTTGGTGGAATAATATGGTTCAAACTAATCATGTATATTCAGTACATCCAATAAAACAAGTGGACCTGGACAATGTTCTGTCATGATTTAAACTCTGTTGAGTTCCAAGTTTTATTTTGTTGAGTTCCATGTTTTTGGATTTTTAGATGTATTTTCTGTTCATTATTTCTACCTGGTTTTATTTGGATTATTATAATTACCTGTTTCTCCTTTGGTTCAGTCTTTATTTAAGCCCTTTGGTTTTCTGTTCCATTTGCTGGTTCAATGTGTTAGGATTCCTGTGTTTGTTGTTTCTTGCTCTTTGTAGCTACAGTCTCTTATGTTCAAGTCCTAAGTTAAATTGACCTTTCGCAAACTCCGCTCCCAAAACTGCCTTTGACCAATCATACATCCTACCAACCGTTGCTATAAAAACATAGTCCGTCAATCTCAAAGCAAGCCCTAATGATATCCATAGTGTAATTGATTCATTTGGTGACTTATGAGACTGCCAACCGCCATAAAACTTTACAAAAGAAGAAGTATCAACAAACTGCTGACCTCTAACATAGTGAAGCGATATGCGAATGGTGTATGTAAATCGGACACGTTGCGGATTCATATGTTGCGGCTGTACTACATCCTCCTCCCGAACTGGTCAGACCGAACCTCTGCTTGCTCCTGACAGAAAACCTTAAGTACACGAAAAGCGCACACAATAAACTACTTTGATTGGAGTGCATTATGCTCGTGTCTATCATGCATGTAGAGTTGGAGGACAGGTTTATTTTCACCGCGCCTCATGATGTGGTACTGGCCAGCTGAGCCCCGGACAAACAGACATGGGTGGGTGGGCACAAACAAATGTTTTCACATTATAAGAAAAAAAAATCATTCATAAAGATGCTAGAGACTGACAATCTGTCTGCATTTATTAATAAATATTTTTTCTCTCTGCTCAATTACATGATATTGTAAATATAGATATTTTTATTTATTGACAATCAGCATCAAAATCAATCCTTGTCCTTGCTCTGGACTTGGGACTGATTATTACCCCCAGAACCATATCCACATTCATGTATCCAGACTCCACAGACTCTAAACTCAGATGGAGTTATAGACCATAAAAGGTTCATGTCATGGTGGAAGTTGGAGCTTGTTATCCATCAGTGTAACTGCATTTTTTGATTATATTCATATAAAGCGTGAAACTACTTTCAGGTGACGGTTGATTATGCCACTGCTCCCAGAACAAGAGACACTGGTGCAGAATGAGCTCAGCTTTGTTACAGAAGGAGCAAAACATGATCTTTGTGGAGAATCGTGTCAATGTGTTGAACTGTTAGCAGCTGAGGAGAAAAACGGTACAGCTGGCAGCAGCTAATGCTTTCCAGTAGAGCAATTAACTTAAACAGAAAACAGCAAGGTTAAAAGGTTTACTGAAAAATTCTCTAATGCATCATGTGGTTCAAATTCTGTCTATCATAGAAAATGTTGGATTCATCAGATTTCTGGAAAACCTAAAGCCAAGACAGGTGCTACATAAACGAATTACATTATCTCAGTACTGCTGAGTACAGATGTTATCCTATGTCTTCTATGTCAGTAGTTCCCAACCTGGGGTCACTGGACCCTGAAGGGGTCCCCCTAAAGAGTATGGGGGTTTCTCTTCTTTTTTATCTGGGAGCTCATGGTTGGTCAAGGCAGGGCTACAAGAAATTACAGCAAAAAATCATCCTTACTGTATTCTGCCACAATTCTTTCTCATATGAATTATTGTCTGATGAGCTGGAGCAAGACACACAGGACCACTCTGCTGCCCATAGAAAGACCTTATAAGCAGACTATGAAAACACTGGACAAAAAGTCAAACTCTTATCATCACTGTAAAATTCTGAGCAAATTTAAACTTTTAAGCTGGAAAGCATTATTATTTATTCAGACATTATACTTGTTTATAAAAGTCTCCATGGTTTAGCTCCACTGCTATTAACAGGGTTTATTCAGTTAAATCTAAATACAAGTACCTGGTCCTCTAGCAGGGGAGACTATAAAGTTTCATTTAGGAAAACAGCATTTAGACAATCTGCCTTTTCAGTGCGAGCTTCACACTCCTTGAATACGGTCCCTTCAGAAATAAGAAATATAACATATTTTAACATTTAAATAGATCTATTAAACAGTGGTTGCTGGACAATTAGACATGTTCACATAACTTCACATCACTAACATCTCGATTAGTTTTTAGACTACTGTCTATCTGTTGATTGGTTCTTTTTTGTCTTATGTACATTGATGTTTTATCATTTTTACATTTTTATCATTACCATTTTATTGACTTTTGTCTTTGCATCATGTGTACTGCCCTGATTGTTTGTTTGATTGTTATGACTGATTTGCCATCAACCTGCCAATGGGACTACAGATGAAATTAGCTCGATGTGCTAACTCTGGCACATTTACATGCTGGACTGAGGAACACATGTTGATCAATGTGCCCTGTCCCATAATGAATAAAATAAACATAAACATTGACAAGGGCAGGGCTGCAGCCAAACACAGTGGCTGTGTCTCAATCAGTTTGTATCAATGTGAGTATGAAGTTATTTAATTAATGCTCCAATGCATACCGCAGCTTGCTACATATCTAATTTAGTGTTTACGTAACTTATGGATCCACTCATTTGTTTGAGACTGCGGTAACTAATCCACTACAGTTAGCATATGTAAATGTTAGCCGTTTTTAGCCATGTGGTGGACACAAAACAATTATATTTTGCGTGAAGCACAATAGTCTAACCGGTCGTCACTACTGGTAAGTGCCCAACATCTAATGTTTTATTTGAGACAAAACTTGGCCACGATAGTGCGCACTACAGAGAAAAGTGTGCACTATGCACTACATTCCAGTGCACTACGGTACTAAGACACAGCCATAATCACACAAAGGTTCTCTGTCCTGCACCCACACACCAACCAGTGACACAGACTTGATTTTTTTTTTAACTTGTCTTGTCCAGCATTAAAGCAGACAGAACAGACAGAATGATGGTCTGGCTGCTATGTTGTGCTGAGCAATTTTACTTTTTCAAGATTCAAATCAAATGGATCCAGCAGATTATCAAGCTTTGACTTGTTCAGTTGAATCAGGTATGCTTCTCATTAATCACAGAGTTCACTTTAAAACCCTGGTTTGAACATACCAAGCCCCAAGCACTGATTTATGTCAGAGACCTCCTTCAGTGCTTTGTTCCCAGCCTAAGATCAAGTGATTGAGATCTGCTGGTTGTTAAGCCAACATGGCTGAAAACCAAAGGTGACAGAGGCTTTGAGACTTTTGGTTTTCAGCCAAAGGTTGGAGCTCCCTTTCCTTCAGTCTGAGAACTGCAGACTCAGTGGCCTATTTAAAAAAATGCATCTTTTTAGACATGCTTTTATTTTATTCTGTTTTTACTGTGTTCTGTGTTTCACTGTTAAGCACCTTGTGGTTTGTATCTTGAGAGGTGTTATATAAATAAAGAATTAATTCCTACTTGAAGCTTTGACTGTTCAGAGTTGCATGATGGGGTCCTCAGGGAAAATAAGTATGGAAATGCTGTTTTTTGTGGTCACTCAGACTTCAAGTATAAAATTACTTGACTGCATAGTTGTAAAGATAAAATCAAGTTTATAGGAGAGACAAGCTGTGTAGTTCATCCACCACAACCTAGAGCCAGTTGGCATCTGAACCTGTCCCAGAAAAACTGTTAAGATTTTCCAAGTGTCATAGTTTGGTTCCTGTTTTATTTTGGTATTTATCCTGTTTTGGTGGCTACATGGTGGCACAGTTGGTTAGCATTTTGGCCTCCCTGCAACCCCGTTCAGGGAATAAGCGATAGAAAATGGATGGCTGGATGGATCCTGTTTTGGTGTCATGTGTTTCTGTTTAGTTTCCTTGTTATTAATTAGTTCCACCTGGTTTTTGTTTATTCATTCACTCCACCTGTGACTTGTTTCAGTTCATGTATTTATACTCCTGTGTTTCAGTTCATCCTTGCGGTTCATTAGTTTACTCTAGGTTCCGTTGTTGTATGTAGCTGTTCTGTTTGTCAATTAAACCTGTTTATCCTACATCACATCCTGCCTAAAAACCAAGGCCTCATGAAACACTGAGCAGATTTGACACAGATGCCTGGAAATGACCGTCTGTGTTAGGAACATTTGACACATCAAAGAGCTCCATCTGCTGGCTGTGGACATCTGATGCATCAGAGAGAAGCCCTCAATGCTCAATGCACATTTATTAACCCTGTCTCATTTTTGACAGTGTTTGTACTACAAATGAATTCTGCCTCCATATAAATGATAAAATGAGCTGTTGGGTAAAATGAGTTTATTGAAATCTAACCCTTTTAAAACCACAGGGATCACTGACACCACTGCATATAGTAGGCCTACCTTAACTCCTCGTTATTAATAATATGATATAAATATAATAAATATATTATGGCAGGGGGATAGTGCTTGTGTTTGCACTGTCTGCAGATGTTGCGTTTCTAAACAGAATAGAATCAGGAAACCAGGACAGTTGCAGTATTTTCTACATGCACCTTGTGTGTAAAAGGGGATGCAAATGTTGTGTTTAATTACTGTTGGATTTTGGACAATTATCAATTTTGTAGCAGCTGATGCATCATCATTCATATAAACAAAATCATATTAATTTTGGCACCGTCTCAACTATGTTGCAACTGAATAGAATGGTTCATGATCTTCTAGATGCTCACTGATGGTTTCATATTCCCGACGAGAGGTGAGAGACGTCAGCGTGAAGCTGGCCCCCCACCCCTTTGCAAACCACACTAAAAACAGTCTCAATTGTTTGTGCTGCGTTAGTGCTGGTTTGTGCAAAATCTTTGTTTGTGCTACTTTACTTTCTAAGATATAACTTTATTATGGGGCGATAACGTCACACAGCCCCCTGACATCCACTATTTACATTGTGGTTTGGGAGTGGGGGGGAGGGGGGGCAGCTTCACGCAGATGGAGATGAGAAATCAGCGGCCAGAAACGTGACCGTGTTTCCAACCGGTTCACGCGCTGCTCGTACACTGGAGAATGACAAAAGCAGAGTTCCACCATTAATTAATTAGTTAACCTACTCACTAGCTAACCAGCTAACCTGAATAATGTGAATGTGAAACTATTTTTCTATGTGAATCCCCGCCTCTCAATAAATCATGAGTACGTTACCTGAGCTTTGAATGTGCCTGAAGTCTTTGAGAGATCAGATCAGAGGCCTTTGAGATTCCCGCGAGCTGCTCGACACACTCTGGTGACGCGACGAGGCCTCGGTTAGTGTGGTCACGTGACTTTTGCTGTGGTGAAACAGTGCTCGAAACAATAGTCGTAACACATCCGTGTCACATGCTAGATATGTGCTCGAGCAGATCGGCTCGAGCATAACATCCCTACCTCCTGCCTGCATCGGATCCATACCTCTGCACCACTCAGTGTTACATCAAGTCATTTCATGACTTAATTTTACTTTCTAAACTAATGTTTATGTTTTCTTTTACACACAAGTCCAACTTTCTGTTTCTGCACAAACTCAGAAAAAGTTACAGTACTTTTCATGTATATTAAACATATTATCTTGTTAAAATTTTAGATAAATTGATGAAATTATACATATATATCAAATTAAATAAGTATAAATGAGAGAATTACTCCTGTTAATTTTAAGGCCTTCTCTGAAGGCGTAGAAGGCCCTGAGGGTTCCCCTCTGATGTATACATACCTGTATGCACGGTATACCGGTGCTACAACACACACAGGGCGCACTGCGCCAATAGGGCGTGCCACACATTTTGTAGAAAATCTAAGACTTTTATATCCGCCTTATGGTCGTGAAAATACGGTAACTAAATAGTCCAGGTTTATATATTGAGGTGCAAAAAAGTATAAAGAAAAGGAAAAAACAACATATTCACTTATTAATGATTTAATAAGTTAAGATAATGAATTAATTTTATTCTTATTCACCCTTTTTTCTGTTCCAGGTTAGCTGTGTTACAAACCCCGATGAAATCAATTATAAGAAAATAAAGTGTAAAGTGCCATGTAAATTTGAAACAAAAAAAAAATCTTCCATTTCTTACCATATTGTGACATGGGGGATCAGATTGACAGAAGGTGAAAATGAAGCGGACACACAGTGATAATTGAGTCGCGGGCACTTTGTATGTCAAGGTAGGTGTTCAATGTGATAATTGTCTGAAAGTCATATATAGTCTTCATGATTCGACATTGATTTATGAAGAGCCTGTGGAAGCGCATGCACTCACTCCAACACATTCATGCAGAAGCAGCTGCTGTCCCCCATGTGAAGTTAACTGGAGACGTGGTAACAATACGTCTGACACCTTTTTTTCTTTGTGCTCCAGAGATTAGAGTCCAATCGCACTCATACCATGCTTCCATCAAAGGTTTATATATAAATAAAATGTTAGAAATTATATTCTCAAGAGAAGTGAGCTCAGTGCTGCCAAAGCAGTGGTCTTTGTATTTTTATTGGAAGTGATGCTAGATGAAAACTGTTTTGGTAATATCTGAATTGTTTGTTTTCCTCAGTTACATGTTAGACCCTTTTCTTTGTAGGATCAAGAAACATTTAATACATCTATCCCAGACTGATTCATTTACATTTACATTTTCCCAGGTCATGAGGTGGCTTTTGTCACTAGAGGTGTTTTAAGAAACAAACAACTACCCTGATAGGGTCAGTTTATAGTAATTTAATCTGGACTATGGTCATGTAATCCCATTTATAATGATATAATATGGATTATTGCCATATAATCCAGTTTCCATCCATCGATCCATTATCACTTAGTCCCTGAACGGGGTCACAGGGCTGGAGCCAGTCTCAGCTGACATTGGGCGAGAGGCAGGGTATACTATGGATCGGTCGCCAGTCCATCACAGGGCCAACACACATAGACAAACAACCAGGCACACACACACACACACTACTATGGGCAATTTAGGGCATTTGTCAACCAAGCTAGTTCCCGTACTGGTTTGTTTCTTGAGCTAGAGCGAGAGCTTAGCTGTTCAACTCCAGTACTTCCTAAGAACCAGTCTTTTTTTTTGACCAAAAGAGCCTGGTTGGGGCCGCGTCATTACGTGATCTATATCATGTTTACCTGTTTAATATTTAATGTCACAGCCTCCTCCCGTCACAGCTTCCTCCCCTCGCATATGAGTAACGCTATAACAGCAACACTTACCAGACATTGTGGTGCTGAATTTATGAGTTTTCACCATGGTATCATCCCCCATGGACAGGAAGAATAACTCAACCATGGCCGAGTTCAGGGCACCGGTTTTTTAGTTCACCATCCATCACCAAGATCAGAAATATAATGGGGAAAAATGCTGTTGCTTTTGGGTCGCTTGTTACCGCTGCATCCCAGCTTCCTCTTCTGATCTTTGAAATCTCTTTAAGGTTTGATCATTTGTTGATCCGCTGATTGAGGCGCCATTCGTAGTTGCGGCCGTCTCTCGCTGCAGCTGCTTAAACACAGACTTTGTCCAATTTTCTCCATTTAATTTACTTAAATCTCCACAGGCAACCATGAAGCCAGAAAACACTGAGCCTCCTCCTCAGATGTATTCTGCTTGTTCTTAGAATCTATTTCTTTGCTTTTATTGAGATGTTGGTCCATGTTTCAACACTATTATTTTGGCCAGGTAAGCTGGTTGAGAACCCAGTGTGAACCGCGGTTCTCATCTCTGGCCCAGCACAGAGTTCGTGCCTGGATTGAACCAGTTTTGAGAACCAGGAGCCAGTGCTTAGGCGGTTGAAAACGAAAAAACTGGTGCCTAGTCTGCCTCTGGCTCCGAACCAGCTTGGTCGAAAAACACCCTTAGAGTCTTCAATCACCCTAACCCCAAGGTGCATGTTTTTGGACTGTGGGAGGAAGCTGGAGTATCTGGAGAGAACCCACGCTAACACAGGGAGAACATGCAAACTCCATAGAAAAGTGTTGAACCAGCAACCTTCTTGCTGTGAGACCACAGTGATAATTAACTGCGCCACCATGCAGCCCATATCCATAATCCAGTTTATAGTCATGTAATAAGGATTACTTCATCAAACCAGATACCTGGAAGGCATGGGAGAGCCTTAGCAGTATTGCAGCACTTTGTTGGTGATAAGCAGGACAATGTTTTTTCAGTACAAATGCAACTGCTGTGGAGTTGGCTGGCACTCCCACTAATTCCACCTTCATAGCTGTGTAAATGCAAGGTATGGGGATGACGGTATTTAAAGGTTGTAGACTTGTTTTCTTTGTGGTTTCAAAAAACAGTAATAAAATATGAATGTTTTTCTCAGTAACATTCACTCCTAAATATAACAGATATCTAATTTTTACATTTTGCTAACATTATGTATGCCTGTTGACATGAAGAGAAAATACTTTGTTTTGGGAACTTTTCACAGTTGAAGTTCTGATACCCGTCCTCCCATTACACCTCAAACAACTTGTAAGCTTTTACAGATTTTCCCAGGTGCTTTTTTTTATAAAAGTATTAACATTTTCATAATTATCATTTCAAACACTTCATTATAATATATATATATATATATATATATATATATATATATATATATATATGCCCACTGTTATTGTTATCCTGTGGATGAGTACTGGTGGGGATGACTGGACCCAAAGCAGGCAGAAGGCAGATGATAAATAGTGATGAGATTTATTACAGACAACATAAAGTACCGACCAGAGAAACCATATACTTGAACAGACACTAACAACTAAACACACTAACACCAACAATGAACCGTGGAGAAGTAACTGATACCAGGGATATATATACAGACAGACAGAACTAACACAGGTGGAATGAATAAACTAAATTAACCCAGGTGAAACCAATAAACTTGAACACAATAAAGCTAAACTAAACATGATAGACAAAACAGGAAGTAAACCTAAATAAAACAGGAAACATGAAAACACACACCGTGACTGAAAACACACATTGTGACACCCACCACCATTATGAACTGTATCTGGAAGTCCCAGAGGAGCTTAGCCCTCTCATATATTCCAATTAGAGCCTCATTAATGTTGAAAGAGTGGTAGTCCTGGTTCTCCACATAACAGGCCCCTGACCAGATCCATACCACGGAGGCTGAGTTGGACCATAACATATTTTCGAAATGCGCACACAATTAAAACACCGCTAATCTAAATATAACAAAAGTACATTTTTAAACAGGCGCAGGTGTTTGAGCCAAACTGATGGCAAACCGATGTTGGGGTCCTCTTTCAAACACTGTGTGACAGCGGTACTTTAACCTGCACAGATGAGTTATAAACTTCTGATACATCAAACTTTAAGGTGGATTAACACAAGAGGATGAGGAAACAGCATGTTTTATCCCTAATATCCAGCACCCTGATTGTGACTATCACTAAATGCATGACACCTTTAGCAGCAGCTTCAAACAGAGCAGCACTATTCATGTATCCTATTACACTGAAAAGCTGTTATGATAAGACCAGGTTTAAACTGAAACCCAGACTGAACTGTTCAGGACCAAACATAACCTGTTTGGAGAGAGTGAAGACGTCTGTGGTGAGTTTGTTAAGCTTCTGCTGATAGCTTTGTTTTGTTTAGATTGGTAGGCACAGCACATAAATACATCTGTTCTCTGATTTAAAGTGGATTTCAGTGGCAGAGGTCTTGTCTCAGTATTAGACCACTGTAGACATGGGAACGAGGCGTGAACAAGGTGTGAAAAAAAAACATGTGTATATTGATTACCTGCTGTTTATTATCGGATTTACTCTGCTCTTCCATTCATTGTTAATCTAACAAAGTCCTTAAGTCAGGAACATACTAGAGTTTAAATTCTGCTGTCAGAGAAGCAGTGAGATGTTTTTTTTTTATCTTAAATGGTAAATGCCTCTCTAATCTACAAGCACTATAAGGAATATTCACCCAAAAATTTTACTATAACTAAATAGCCATAAAGCTCATGGGCAGACATGTCTGTTTTAATTCCCCT
>JBAMHV010045193.1:0-11071 GCA_037177535.1 Pseudomugil gertrudae | reverse complement strand
CTGTGGGAGGAAGCCGGAGAACCCGGAGAGAACCCACGCTAACACAGGGAGAACATGCAAACTCCACACAGAAAGGTCACTGTTTGGACCTCCTCACAGCAGACTATGGAGTTTAAAATATCATTTGATAATGTAAGATCAGTGTAAATCAGTTCTCACCTGTATGTCTCAGATGTCTTCTGTAGGTTTAGAAAAGTGTTTAAGCTCCATGTTTGTTTTTTATACAATTACCTTTTGAGTAATAATACAGATGCTGCTATATGCTGCTTATATCTCGCAGACAGATTCTGTTCCATTGCAGCCCTCACTACCCATTTTAGTTGTATGACTTACTATCTTGTCTGTCTTTAGAAAAGGTGAAGTATTCTCTCAAAGGCTCAAATGCTATCTTTTACAAAAGACAGCAGCCTATCATGTCATTGATAAACTCTTACCTCTCTGGTTTTCTATTGATTTCTTTTTATCCCATGTGGTGAGCATATTCCTCATATCCTCCCTGCTGCCATTTCATTCATTTTCTTTAATTAGGCTCTTTTGTGGTGTGTGTGTTTGTTTTCACTCTTTTAAGTGTTCTGTCCCCGCTATTCTGTATTCTGTATACTTATATGTATTTCATTGTTATTCTTTTTTAAAATACATTTTATAAAAACAGCATATAGGCTTTGTGCATACACATGAAGAGAAATGTGCCTAAATGTACACATTTTCTACACACAAGTGCAAGTTGAAATATCCCATACTATGTGGAAATGTTCATACACATGCTTGATAAATGAATATCTGGTCATGGTTCATTGCTTGCCACACCTGCTTCTCATTTACATAATTGTCCTCAGTGCATATATCTGCCTTTGTTTCCTTGACATTATTTCCCCCGTGTTTTCATTAATATTCCTTATTTTCTTCTCTTAAGCTTGTTACCTGTGACTTTCTACCTTTAGAGTACCTTAGTTTTCTTAGTTAAACCATTGATTACCCATTTCTGCCTGCCTTCAGTGTTTCACCCTGCTTGAGTTCTGCTCGCTCCACGCGTGGTGACAGTTTTATAGCAGATTTAATAGATAGATAGCAGGTTTAATTTATGGATGTGATGTTACATAAAAATCTATGCTTTAATGTTGTCAACTCTGGCTTGCAAAGTATTCGATTGTTACCTCTTTTTCACTCCTTTTTTTCTTTCGTAACTTGTAAATCATTTCACTGATATGTCAAGTTTTTTACTGAGCAGTGGAGAAGATGGGCATCGGTTATGTTGTAGATGACATGGGAAATCCTGCATTTTTTTATTTTAATTCCGGTGCTGTCTGCTTTCTGTGCCAGACAGAGAATGAGGCCAGCACTTTGTGACGTTTCATGAGTAAAATGTTAAACTCAAGCAAAGAAGTTTGCTTTATTTTTGTAAGCTTTGCGTTATATTTTGGTCTCCACATAGTTTACGCTCCAGAATGCATGAGTCAGTAGGCAAACTTTAACACAGAAGTTCTGCTTGCAAAGGAAAAAACAAATACACTTGGAACCTTGGAAAAAACTTGGAAAAATTCTGAAATCTTTTTATTTCTACTATTTCTCTCCTTTGTTTATAGCACTCAATACCACAGAGGAGAAGGCACCGTGTCCTCTCGGATATTTCCCGTGCGGCAACTTGACCATTTGCCTCCCTCAGCTTCTGCACTGCAACGGGATAGATGACTGTGGAAATCAAGCTGATGAAGAGAATTGTGGTGAGTTGCTCAGCTTGAGATAATATTAAGCTCATACACTGATGGTCTCATGTCTTCTGACTTTTGCAAAAATATCCACCCACCTTGGTATTTCTCCTGTTGTGTTGCTTTACAACCTGGAACTAAAATGAGTAAAGTTTCCAGCTTCTTAACTTGTGCTTTTCTGTGTAACTCCATGCAATTTTTTACATAGTTTTGTTGGTTTGATTTGTATGTGCCATGTTTTCCCAGTTTGTTTGTTTTTTATTTTTTATTTTTATTTTTTTTTGGGGGGGTTGTGCAGCATCATGGAGGCAGAATGATTGTCTGGCTGTTGGCATCTGCATAACAATGAATATGAGGTTCCCCTTGCATCTTAAATATTACTTGTTGTTATTTTATGTTGCTTTTCATTTTAATATTTGTTCTTTGCTGAATTTACACAAAATTACTGGACCAGACAAAATAACAACTAAAGGGAGACAGTGAACAAAAGAGAGAAGGAAAGTGTAAAGAGAAAAAAGGAGAAAGGTCGATAAGGCAACGCAAGTTTAGTACAATTTTATGCAAGACAAGTTAAACTGCTTTACTACATCTCTGCAATCAAACCCAAACAGAAAACCTAGACTATAAGCTGCTAAGTTTGGGCACACTCTCCTATTGGATTTAATAGGAAAGTTTGTCCAAATGTTTGACTGGTAGTATATATCTTTTGACTTTTAAGTGAGCTTCAAAGATTTATGTTCCATACTTGTGATTGTTCATTTATTAATGTGATAAATCACTGTAATGAGTTCTTAAGATATTGAGAACTAGGTGTTAATGTTTGGTATGTAATCACTGCTGATGTTAAAGATTAACCTTGACGGATAAAGCTGTTAAATAAAAAAGGAGCTACTTCATATAGTACTCCTTTTTTCTCTATGTATTTTATCATTTGTCCCCATGGTGTACTTCCAAGCCTGACAGAGTTCAGACCCCTCGTGGCTCTGAAGCAAAGTGCTGACCTCATCCTGACCTGACTCAGAGGGAGCGTCTCAGAGCTGGGTGCAGTCATATGCACTGTCAGCGTGTCATGGGGACACTGTTGTATGAGTTACTCAACTCTTTACAGTGTACTTCTGAAGATTAATTTTCTCAAAAATGTCACATTTATGATTGCGTTACCCCACACAGCTAACTAGATGGCAACAATATATATTCCACCAATATAACAAAGGTATTTTCGAATAAAATGAAATGATGTACTGTATCTCAATATAAATTGTGTGTCTTATAACCTTTCAGAATGTGATGGGCTTCATTTTTCCTGATACTCGGCTTGTGTTTGTGAAACAGGTTTGTGCATGATGGATTTCTTAAATTTATCTTGAGAAGACAGTCATCAATCATGACAGGTTAGAAACTAGCTGTCAGATTAAAATGAATTACTTTGTTGCGTTCAGACCCCTGTCTGTACACCAGCACTCCATCTTACAGGAAGAGAAATCGTTTGATGTGTGTGTTTATTTAGCTCTGATGCGTTAAGTTAAAGTAATTTAGAAATTCTTTATTTAGCAACATGCCCTTACTGTAGACCTGTACAGTATTAGACTGGTTACTCACCTTGTGTTCCTCTTGTACTTGATGACTTTTTTGTCCTATTTTTCTTAGAAAAACCAATAGTGCTGCACATGCACGCTTTCACTTTATTTTTGCTTATTTTCTTCACTGCACATAACAGCAGGAGTAACTCAGACTCTCTGTACATTTGTGGGCAAGAAGAGACTGAATTATGTTCCTCTGCTTTAGCGCTCGGTGTTCTGCTGCCATGTCTGTGTTTTGGTCTGCTCTTGTTGTGGGAAAAGATCTTGCAGACTCGGTCGCAGTGACATGGCAGCATAAGTTTATTGGAGCAACATACAGACCGACAGAGCCATGGCTTATGGTGGTGGGAAGGCCCCGTGTAACATGAATCTCTTACTTTTATAGTGTCTTCCATCCAATGAGGGGTCGCTCTATTTTGGACACCCCCATCATCTTCTCATTCACCTTACATGGTACATATCAAGACTTGCTTACTTATGATTACACAAATCTCATGGGGCTTGCTAAAGTCATACTATTCTTGGATCCACCTGTTGAGGAGAAACTCTGCAGAGAGGTTATAACCAGTTAATGCAGATGTACAGACTCGTGTTTATGTAGATATCTTAAATCTCCTACACTCTTGCCAGCCAAGATTCTGGCTGGATGCTGACCTGAGAACAACACAGTCAGCTGCAGCTGTCCATTCATCAAATCCCCCCCCAAACTAAATCTTTCCACAACTGAAATCACTTCTGTAACTGTGACATGTTCGGTATTACTAACGCTCAGTTGCAAAATTATTTTATTAGATTTTACTGGAATGTGAATTTTACATACCGGTAACCGCCCGGGAAGTCAGTAGTGTTTTTGGTAGAATAAGCCACAGTGATGCTACCCTGTAGAGAGGTGGAAGAAGGTATCAACCATGTTTTAATAACAACCCGTTTCAATTTTAATCTAAAATTCCAGACTGCAGAGAAGGGAATATTTATAGAAGTATTGGTATTATCCTATCATATATAAAGTATTTAAATGAGTGATTATATTTGTTATGATTTATGGTTTTATTTGATTAATCCTTTCAGACTAATTGCTTAACACAGGGGCAGTAGACCTTTGAAAAGCCAGATATTTCCCATGAGGAGTTACAGAAGAGCAATACAAACACAAACAATATGAAGAAACTGTGCTTCAAAAGTAAATAGTCATATTTCTGTCATTCTATACTTTTCATTTTGTTGGTGTACAAGCAGATGCATGACTGAAAAAAAGGTTAGCATATTATTAAAATTAAATGAAAATTTTTTTGTGTTAGAACATAGTAACTTCTAAAGCTACAAAGTTACACAAAGCTACATTCCTGAACTTTGATAGATTTTGTCCCATTGAAATCAAAATCTATTTTGCTGGGATGACCTGGCTAAGAAGACAGACGTACACATCATGGAAAAATAGTAGGCTACATTTGCAAAGTACATGATAACAATAAGCTTAAAAAAACTTTATTAGTAATAACATACAATACCCTTTAAAACAGGAGTGGGCAACTGTGGCAGTCCTGCAAGTGTTAAGAGACCCCCCCACCACCACCACCACCAAGGCTGTAAAACACCTGACCCACATCAGGCCTAATTGGAGGACTTGTGCAGAGCGTGACATAAAACTATGCACATGTCTACTAATCACCTATTGATTTGAGTCAATGTTGCAGGAAGGAAACTGTAATGCTTGCAGGACTGCAGCCATTAAGGACCAAAAATGGCCACCCCCACTGTTTTAAAGCGTCTCCAGCCAGTAGACGTTGACTTTTGTGTAATATCTGAAACATAGGAACTTTGAGAACACAGGGAACACAGTGTCAATGGAAGGCTTTAACCATTAAAGATTTTTTTACCTAATTTGAGTATGTCTTACAGGGAAGTAGATATATGAAGAGTACATGTTTGTGTTCACATGGTGCTCCAGGAAAATACTGTGCACTTAAAAATATCTCACTTTTTTCTGAAGCTACATATAATTGAAAGAAGCTTTAAATATATCCTGCTAGCAGGCTGTTGGTGAGCAAGAGGAGTGCTTTTAAAATGCAGGAAAAAGCAGACTTACACAGTTTGAAAACAAGGTTGCTTCACAATGCTAAAGACAAAGAAAAGTTCATATTACCTGCATTGTTTTTGACACAGCTGATTGGTTAAATGGTGCAAAGACTAATAGTTTGGTGACCCTAGATTACTTTCCATTTAGATTTGATCAATTTACTGTCAACAATTTGGGCTGGCAATAGTGCTTACTATGTTGAGGGAAGGACAGACAAAATATCTGTCAGATTTTGCTAAATGTAGCTTCCTTATTTTCATTTTCACAACATAAACTGTAATCACTTACGGAGCTAATATAATTGTGAAATTGTTCATGGCATGATGTGTATGTAACAAATCCAGGTTCAGAGCACTGCTGACCAGTCACTAGATACCAGGTTGGGTTGGGAGGGCTTTACATGTAACAACAGTTTGAGTATTTCACCCATAGTTTCTGAGATGCAACTGTTACATTTGCTCTCCATCTATGTCTTATAAAGGAAGTTATGCATTTTATTCTTCTGAAAACTATTGCTTTAAAGATGTTGATCAAACTGCAGTGATACTGTTTATCTCTTCTTGAAAATCATACTAAATAAGGCAAAAAGCTTGAATGTGGATATCATTACATAAGAATGTGCTATTTCTGATACTAGAGCTGAATTTGCCCTTCTATTCGTTTCTATTTGGGCCGTGGAGTTTACTATCTTGCCCAAGGACAATTCAGCTCATGGTCAGTAGGAGCCTGGAATCAAACCACCAACTTTCCATTTGGCAAACTGCTCTTACCTCCTGAGCCACAGCCTCTTTTCTACAGAGTAGAAAGCAGTAAAATTATATTTTCCAACTGACCTTGAAAGTCTAATTTCAGATCTCCCAGCAGAGATGATAAACTGGAATGCTTCCCAAAATCAGATTTCAGGAGTTTGAGTAACCTCACCAGCAACTACTTCTCCAAGAGAGGTTATATTGTATGTGTTGATCAAATTCCAAAATGGATGAATGCAGTTGAGGAGGTGCCAGTTTATTATTATTATTATTATTATTATTATTATTATTATTATTATTATTATTATTATTATTTAAGCTGTTATTAACTTTTTCCAGAAAACTATGGTTGACTGACTGAACATATACAAGCAAAAGAGGCTGCACTGTGTGCATGAGCATTGATTTACACTTGATTCTTCATTATTCTGATTGGTTGCTCCCATTTAAAAGGAGTAGATGATTTCTTACTAATTACCCTAGTAATTGGAGAACCAGACTTTGATTGTCCACATGTGTGTCTCCTATGTAACATATAGTGACAGTTTTAGCAATAAACCCAACAATTTTAGGATTAAATATCTTTAGTATTCCATTAGCTACAGTATGATGTAAGACATCGAAATACAGCTCTTTGAAGTAAGTATTTCATGGTCAAATTAGTTCTCACAGGTTAACTGATGCCTGTTGAGTTGTTCAACCAGAGGCTAATTGTGAGCATATTATTACAAAAAAGGCTCCATATTGTTAATGCAGTCATAACTGTAAAGGGTAGATTGGTGTGAGACAAGGATATAATGAGCCAATCTGAGAAGATAAGATCTATGCAGAAAAATAGTGGTGTGACCACAATTTAAACGTGTTTTACATTTTATATTTACTTTATTCACCAGACCAAGAAAAATGTGACCTACACAATTTCTACACAATTTCATACAGAAAACAATCTGCAAAATCAATGTGAAGTTAAAACAACAGTGGAGCACGTTCCTTTTCTCCTCCTGCTGTTTATCTTCAGTTTGGATAGATTTCTCATTTACATGATAAGGATAGGAACAAACAGGAGTATCAAAAGGCCAATATTAACTAAGACGTAGTTGCTTTTATAGTTTCAATATTATTCACTGAGCTTGTGCCTGCTGTGCAACAGTTTGAGGTTTCATATTTCTCCTTGACTTCAGCTCTTCCCCCTCTCCCACCAAATCCGGACCATGTTTCTTTTAGAAATATGAACTGTGTTTCCATACTCACAACTCCCCAAAACAATATCCAGCAAAACCCCTGGGCTGTTTCCTTTGCTTTTTTAAATTCTCAGTGTAGTCCTGTTTTTCATCTATGTCTTTCCAATTCTAGTTCTCTCTCTCTCTCTCTCTATATATATATATATATATATACTCTATACATATATATATATGTGTGTGTGTGTCTGGTTATTTGTCCGTGTTGACCCTGTGATGGACTGGCAACCTGTCCAGGGTGTACTCCCCCCCGCTGTTTCTAAGATATCACACTGGTTGCTGGAACCTTAGCCCTCATCCAGAAAGTTTCCGATGTCCCTTTGCAAACACACCAGATTATATTGAATGAATTACTTCTCAGTCTCAGTTAGGTGTTGGATCCATTTGATTGGAATCATGTGTGCTGGAGCAGGGATACATGGAAAACATGCAGGTTTCCAGCCCTCACACACCAGACTTACTAGTCTACAGTTTTCTGCTTTTTTCTATTTTTCTATGTTTATAAAAATAAAAAAGTGTTTACAGTGACCTATTGACATGATCCACCATTTCCCGGGACCAACCTAGATCAGAAAAATGAACATTACACCAAATTGTACCAACACTGAACCCGCACTGGAGTTTCCAGCACTGAGGTATTTGTATTTTTGTTATAACTGCATTTTCTTTGACTAAAAATTGTAGTTAAAGAGTTGCAAGGTAATGCATTAGAGAATGAAAATGTAATTGTTTTAGTGTATTTTTTTACAGTGTTTTAGTCTGATTTGCATCCTGCATATTTATTACTGTTAGACCTATAAATTAAGTCACAAGGAAGCTCCTTTGACTAAAGTGGTCTAAATTTAGATGCAGTTATGCATGGATACAAACTGGTGATGACTAAATTAACCATTAAAATCAGGTCTTGTGTTCCGTTGGAGCACACTAATGTAGCTTGAAGAGATTAAACCTCTATTAAAGACTGATAAAGTTCAGTGTTTGTATTAGAAAACAGTCTGACATCATATTTTGCCTAGTTTGTCTTTATCTTTTAATAGAATTAGAATGTTAAACTATAAAATGTGTGTGTTATTATTTATTTTGGGTGCAATCGGCATAAAACATTTCTTTGCTGAACAAAAGATACTAACAGCTTTACTTTTACGGAACAATACTTCATACATTTGCTTTCTAAATGACTCCATAATTGTGTTGTTTTCAGGAAGGTGTATCAGTGTTGTCAGTTCAGCTGATGGGATGCTGAGTCAGACATTGTTCAGCTGAGCAATTGTCTAACTTACAAGTTCAAAGTAAAAAGAAAAATCTGTCTGAATAAAAGCATGACTTGTGTACTTCAATACACACAAAAACATTTACACATCTATGTCAAATCAAATTTTCCTCCATTACATCCTTAAATCACCTTAGGGTGTTTGGTGAGTGACTGAAAGCCAAGTCACCTGGGAGCTTGTTTGTAGGAAGAAAAAAAAGAGAACCAGCACTGTGACAGAAACGATTTAGGCTTTTCTGCTATTTAAGCAGTTATGCAGATGTCATCTAAAAACTTGTACACTTTTAGATATAAATAGCAAGCCAGAATGTATTATATTGTGGCTTTTTGCTGTCTTGGCTGGGACTTTGAGAAATCTTTCTAAGCAGGTCAAACAACAGGGATTCAAATAGTCATATTTAGTGAAAGTATAACGTAATAATACTTGTTTCTGAATCAGTTTTGTGTAAATGCTCAAAGTCATGCCAGTGGTTTATAACAGGATGAATATTAAAATGGAAAATATTTTGTTTGGTTGAATGTGTAAAAGAAAAAAGCTACAGGATAACAATGAGAGGATTAATTAGATAAAAGGGTTTTAAATGTGTGGAAAGCATTTAGACCATCAGTCAAGCTTGCTGGTTTATGGTAATTTTCTTTATTCAAAAGATGCAGCAGTTATTTGCACTGTGTTGTTTACAGTATGATGAGGTTAATTACACAAGTTACTACACTACTCGTTGGCCCTAGCACAGACTGTATAAGCTTTCTGTAGTCATTTGTCCCTGATCTATATTTAGGAATAAAAACTTCTGTTCTCACCATTGTATGTGTCATTTAGAGAATTATTAAAAGCAGTTTTGTCATTTGATTCCAAATCAAATCCTCAGACTCAATATTAAACTCACTTTCCAATGCTTTCTGCATTGAATCCATTCTTCATTCTCTTCGTACTCTCATGCTGGGGGTAGTAAACTAAAGGTGTAGTCACTGCCGGGGACTGACAGAAACATGGCTGTCAATCCACATCAATGGCCTCCCCACATCAATCATCACTGAACATTCACCAGTTTTGCTGATACTGCAGGCAATGTGGGTGAAATGTTTTGCCCAAGGACACAAGAGATTGACTGGGATGAAGTGGAATTGGATTTGCCAACCCCAGCTCTTTGAATAGCCGAGGGATAGGCCAGCTCGTTCCCAGAAAGTCCCAGCTGCTCTGACACACCTGGTTCAAATTAAATGGATCATGCAGCTCATAAAGGTCTTCTCAGTGACTCATTTCATTTAACTCAGATGTGTTAAAACAGGGAATCATTCAAAACCTGCAGGAATGTGGCTCGGGTTAGGGACCTTGATGGTCTTCATAAGCACATCCTCACCTGTTTACTGACCCGTTTAAAGATTCCAGAGCCTTCACAGATATCACTTGTTGAATACTGCTGCTCATTTAGTAAATGTCTGGTAGAGAATATTTAGATGTTTGGTCCCTCTATGCCCTAGTGTCCACTCACCAAGTTTGTTGGATCAGGAAATGAAAAACAATTTGTGTCAAAAGTCATAACAACACCCGGATTATCCTTACAGGTAAAGGAAAAAGGAGGAGTGAGTGCATGTGCCCATTTATGTACAGTACCAAATGTTTGGACACAATTTTCCATTGACTAATAGGAAAACCTCTCCAAACTTTTGACTGGTACTAATGCATGTGATTCTGGAGGGGTGACACTCCTGTTAGACATTGTGACTGCTTGGAAAATGCACTAATATACATTTTTTAAATGTAATTATATCTTTGTGGTAATTTGTTTAAAGTTTTACTTAAAAGGCAGAAATCAAAACTTTTTTTGTGTAATAATGAAGTGTGCATCGCTAGATTTGACCGTAGCCACACTCAAACATCAGGATGTTGACATGTTTTACTGTTGAGCGACTTTACCTTTTTTGATGGCGTCCATTGTGGTATAGTGAGGTCTCCGCCAATTCAGTAAACAAGTTTGAGATGGTTGATTGATGATTTAAGCTTCTTGTAATGATATATTGTCCAACAGGAACTAGGCATCAGAAGGTTGGTACTCTGTGATCATCAGTGTAAGGACATGTTTAGCAACAATGTAGCATTTACATGTTCAGTTGGCATTAATCCTTGTTGTATACTTACCAAAAAGTGAGAACTTTGTTTTTGTTCTAGAACAAGAATATAGTTTTTCATGCTGTCATTTCCTACTCTTTGAGAAGCTTTATCCATGACAGGGTGGGGATTAATGTGGGAGGGGTGTCACATAATACTTGAGACCAAGTGATTGATCGGCTAGCCGATTAAATTGGCCACTATTAGGGCTTTTCAAAATAGCCAGTTTCGACTGTTCATCCATCCATCCATTTTCCACCACTTATCCGAGGTCGGGTCGCGGGGGCAGCAGCCTAAGGAAGGAAGCCCAGACTTCCCTCTCCCCAGCCACATTCACCAGC
>JBAMHV010045078.1:0-11076 GCA_037177535.1 Pseudomugil gertrudae | reverse complement strand
AATTAAACCTCTTCACTTCACCTCATCTGCCGCCTTCATCCTGCTTGGGTCCAGCATCTTCCTCCACACTATCCACCATAACAGCATGCTGCAGGCCGCAGCGTTTTGGTTGATCGTTGGTTCTTTTGTTTGGCCTGGTGGGACCAGCAGTCCTGTTTTCGTTGTGTTTCTTTCAGGTTAGTTTGCGGGTTGTTTTTAGTTAGGGTAGGGAGGTAGAGGTAGAGGTGACAGCTTCGACGGCTCTGTATAGAGTTGGCCTGTCATCTCTCCTTTTCTTTGTTCAGTTTGGCCGGCTCACCAGGTCCAGCTTTTGTCTATTACTTTTGGGCACGGGAGGGGTTTATTCTAGCGGACATCCAGTCTGAAGAAAGAATTTTTAATAAAAATCATTACTAAAACTCTAAACCCTTTGTCTCCTGTGTCCTTATTAAATATGTTTCTCCCTTGGGCGTAACATTACTAAATAAAAGAAACAAAGCACTAGATGGTTACTTTTAGCTTCTTGGTACCTTTTTCTGACATTTAGCGTCTTTATTTGTCTGTTTCATTGTCTTTATTTTTATAATTTCTTTATTGTAATTTCTTTCTGTTTCAATGTAAAGCACTTTGAGCTGCCCTGTGCATGAAAGGTGCTATATAAATAAACTTGCCTTGCCTTGAATATACCCATTTCTAAGAACCCTATTAGTTGTATCTGCTATTTAGTTGTATTAAGTGGACAATGAGGCCATGATCCACCATACTCTGTCTCTAACTGTACTCACTGATGTTAATATGAATGATGAAGTGAGCAATTCAAATTAAAATTGGCTTTTTAAAAAAACAAAAACAAACATCCATGCAAATCTTTGTCAACCAGCAGCTCAGATAATGTTACAGATTGCCGGTGCTGTAGATCTGTTTCACCATCCAGCCCAGAAACCATCCATTAGTTCATGTTCCCTTTGCTGTATCCAACCAATCATGAGTTGGTTACATGTCGGTCTCTCGATAGTCTGTGGGCCAGTAGTCGTTCAGTAATTAAGTAACTCTTCCTCCTTGAGATCAAAGAGCAGAAATTGGTGGCAATGGATGTTTTTTAAGTTCAATTACAAAGAGTCTTACATGTTACTGTTTCCGAAAAGTGTTTTTCTGTACTAGTTTATTTTTTATCTTTTTATACAGGACAAAAATGTTAGAATATACCCACTTTTTAAGGGACCACTACACTACTGAGATAACCCATTGTGTGATTTCACACATTAGGATGCATTTTATATCCAACCATCAATTCATTTTCTGTACACCTATGAAATATAAGTACTTTTGCATGGGTACCATATCATTTTATCATAATTATTATCAATTTAGGACTTAATTATATAGCAATGTTTAAATGGCAATACAATTTATTGCATCAATATTTAAGTGTTATGAAAATATTACTGTGAATGTAGCAGGCTGGGAACCTGACTGTTGAGCAATAAGGCCAATGTTAAGACCAAAATCCATCTAACTACTGAATTTAAACAGTAAGAGAAGGTGGAAAGTAAAAAAAAAAAAAAAAGCACACAACCAGAAATCAGTGGTCTTTTACAAGCAAAAAAGCTCTTTATTTATAATCAGCATGAGCAAAGCAGCACTGGTATTAGGTAAAAAATGACTAATAAAAAAAAAATTAATAGAGATTCCACCTATCCAGTAACGACACTCCATTTTTATCTCAAAACTTTAGACTCACAAATTTCTACTTGTCTTCAGTGAAAGTTAAACAAATACAGACCTTCTGATGGACTGAGTAAAGCAGCTGGATTCTAAACTGAAAGCTAAGCTATGCTATGCAAAGCTAACTGAGCAGTGATATTAACTAAATCCCGGTATCTGGGCTGGCATTTCATTAGCAAAATCTTTCCAAGTCCGCCAAGGAACACTGGCTTTCACAGCAGAGCTGCACAATTCTGAGCTGTTTCCTTCTCCTCTTGTGAAATGCGGAGAGGTCTCGGTTTCCAGCCGCCCTTCTGCCTATATGTTGATGTTTTGGAATAAGAGAAAAAGTTAAGGCTAAAAGTAATCTGGTTTGTTCATAAAAGAGACTCGACAGGTATTGCTTTACACAAATTCAACATTTCTGGGATACTTCGGTTTTGAATGTTGTCTCACCCTGCATGGGTTTGTCCGGATACTTGAAGGATCCACAGACAAACCATAGAGCATCAATCAATTCACCTCCACACAGCTGTGCAGTTTCAGTGTCTGGTAACTGGGGACATGCCAGGACCAGTAAGACCAACAGAGTGGCAGTTTGCATCCACAGTGTTGCCATAGTGAATAACGCCTGGACAGAAACATTGTGTAAAATATTAAAACCAAGAAATCAAGTAAAGCACATAATGAAACAAGTGATCAAACATGAAATAGGTGGAAAAAGAAAGGTTAAGATGAGATTTTATGCAGTGTACTCACTTCCAAACATGTCCATGTGAAATTATAAACAAGCACATTATGTAGAATAAATATTAATAGGATAATAACCAATCTGAACAAAGTAAATTCTCTGCAGACCTTGCAAGACCTCCTTGAAACTGTCGATCAGCAAGAAATCCCAAATAAGTGCACTCAGATGCAGATTTTTGGTGTATGACAAAGATAAGATGCAGAATAAGGTTTTTGTCTGATGCAATGACAAGCACTTTTAAACAAACAGAGAAAGAATGACCCTTCCCACCAGATTCTCCAATAAATTTCCTTCTTTGCTGTAGATTTCCATGTCCAAATAAGCCTTCCAAACAAGTCTGCCCCCTTCCCACACTCACATACACAAACACACACACTCATAAAGCATTTTACACAATAACTTTCTCACCATACACACATGAACTCGTCGATATTTTCCAGATGTTTTTCAAATTCCTAAGCTTTTATGTCAGAACTGTTATACTGTTTTAACAGTTTTGCACTCTTATGCAATCTAACTGCTTCGTCTTATGAAGCAGAAGTGAACATGGATGCAGTTTTTTAGTATATGACAGTGATAAGATGCAGGATGCGTTTTTTGTCTGATACAAAGACAAGCACTTTTCAATAGAGTCAAAGAAAGAATGACCCTTCCCTGCGGATTCTGGAATACTTTTACTTCTCTTTGCTTGTCTGACCAATATGTTTTCTTACAGTAGCAGCATGTAAGCACACAAGTGGAGTGAAGGATAAATAGTTTATCTTTAGAGGTTAAAGATTCCAGAGCCTTAAGGGTCTTTTAAGACACCATGGCTGTGTGCTGTGCATAATGACAGCAGGCAGTCGCTGCTTCACATTATCAGGCACTGAGTCAGCATGTTGAGGTTTACTGAGGTAGTGCCCCCTTGCTGATTTAAAACGCCACTGCCATTGTTTTTGTTTGTCCTGACCAACACATTACAGGTCCTCAGGCTTTGCAAAAAATAAATAAATAAATAAATAAATAAACTTCACAGATAGGAACACTGGTAATAACTTCAAGTAAATTATGTCTCCAAGACAGAGCCTCGGGGACTCATGGGTTGCTTGTGGTTATTCCTTCAACCATGGCTCTCTACCCTGTCAATGATGCTTCCATTGTTAGGGCCTTCCTCACAACCAACGTGACACCAGTGGTCAACACCTTTGAATTGCTCCAAGAACGCTGAGCCAGCAGACGCTTGAGGGAAACTCTCTCCATCCGTCTGAGATGGCAGCTTGCATCTAGCCGTGGGGTTCCTAAGCTGTCCCTGAGGAACCATTAATATTAGAGATACCATCAACTCTATGAGGTGCATGCAGGCTCTCAGTTAGACAATGTTTCCTCTGAAACAGGATTAAGTGTTGTGGGAATCTTTCCACCTGCCCTCTCACCAGAAAAGCTTGAAAAGACAGAATTTATTTCAAGACCCAAGGACTTTGATTTCTGAGCAGGAGCTAACATGATGATGTGATGACCTCTTAATGGTCAGTCGGGCTGTTTGCTTGCTTTCGCACCTCGTGCAGGTCAGCAGGAACATCTTGGTTGACTGTGACTTCAGGGCAAAAAGGAGGATGAGTTCTTTGTTATTGGAAGGCTTGGGAGATCATCTCTCCACCTGCATCATCTCTAGGGCATGCACGACGCCCAGTGTTTTGATTTTGTTTTAGGTTATTTTAATTTCTTTACATAAAAGTTTGTTTTGTGCCTGCCTCCCTCTGTTACGGCCTTTGAACCAGAAAATATATAAAACAAACAACCACTCAAGCACACTCTTCTACAATTTGGAGTGAGCAATTATCCCACCATGCATTTTTTCTTTCGTTTTTCTCCCCTAGGCCTATAGATAATTTGTACACCCTTTGATTCTTGTTATGTTGGAGATGGGGTTGAAAAAAGCTCAGGAAGAATCTTTCTTCTGCATAGCAGAAACATATGCAAATAGTCATAGCAAGAAACAAATATGGAACTAAACAAAGAAGATAAAGACAAAAATGGCATACAATAAGGAATGACTTTTTTTTCACTGGCAACATAGCGGTTTATTTCTCAACAAAAAAAACTTAAACTTAACTGGTTTTGTAACTAAATGTTGATAATATACAATTGTTAAAAAAGGAATGAGGATACTGCCTATTAAGTAACCACTATCCATTTATTTTATTTTCTCTTAGAACTTTATTTTCACAAAATAAAACATCTTCAGCAAGAACACTAAGCTACAGGGTTCATGGTGCACTAAGATAAATTAGCCAAAGTTAGCCAAAGCTAAGCTAAGCTATGCAAAACTATTAAGTTAGCAAAAGAGCTTTTCACATGCAGTATCTTTCGAGTTCAAAAATGGTGCAAGGCCTAAAACAGCAGGTATCCGCACTTCGCTTCCCAATCGCTTCCATCTGGTCTCTTATGGCGGTTTCTTCATTTTCAGCCCCCGCTGCTATACCTGTAGTTGGACGTTATAGGACAGGGAAGACAGTTAGGAGTCAAAGTCATCCTTGGAATTAAAAAAAAGGATGCATGGTTGAAATGAATAAACAGGAATCCGACTTGTATGATAGATTCTTTTACATGTCTTTCATGCAACATCTTTAATACTGGTATAGAGACAAATTAAATGTCAGTTTTGTTCTGTTTTTTTCATTTTGTAAGTTTAAATGTTTTTCAAATCTTAGTCTCACCCTGCACAGGTCCGTTTTGCATCTGCGGGTTGTAGTTAAAGCC
This sequence comes from Pseudomugil gertrudae, assembly GCA_037177535.1. Taxonomy (NCBI): domain Eukaryota; kingdom Metazoa; phylum Chordata; class Actinopteri; order Atheriniformes; family Pseudomugilidae; genus Pseudomugil; species Pseudomugil gertrudae. The sequence continues at coordinate 5,903 of JBAMHV010045078.1, read as the reverse complement.
TTTTTCCCCACACACGAGGTAAAGCGCATCAACTAAATGCGCTCCACACAGGTAAAGAGCTCCAGTGGCTTGTGAGGAAGGGCACGACATGACCAGTAAGACCAGTATAGTGGCAGTATGTATCCACAGTGTTGCCATAATGGAAAGAGCTGGACACAAACATTCAGTAAGAGCATGTAAAACCAAGAAAGCCAATAAAGAATGACAAATAAGAACATCTGATAACACATACATACAATTTTATGAATATATTGCACCTTTTTGATCTATTTTGTTTGGCATATATAGCCCATAGTTTAAATAGTCTGTGTCTTCATGTTTATGTTGTTTGGCTGTAAACTCATTTCTCATTTGGGACGATAAAGTTTAATTACTTTAGAAAAAGAAGAAAAAAAGAATGAACACAAGAAATGGGGGGAGAGGGATGTATGAAGAAGAAAAAACTACATGTAAAAGCACTGCCATTTGAAGATGCACCAGACACAGTGTGGATGTGTAGATAAAAGAAAACATTAAGGAAAAGCACAATTTCTATCTAAAATGATGAGAAAAAGCAGAAAGAGGAGAGCGGCTCACCTACTGAGTTAGAAGAGTGGGAGATGGACGAGGTGCAGATGTAAAGGAGCAGATAGTCTGATCAGAACTAAAGTTTCCCTCTGCATTTATACTCTCAACCCACCGAAGACACGCCTGCTGAGTATGTTTACAGATGAGTTTTCATTAAAGTTGCAGGTCAGCACATGATGTGTAACTAGTCCAAACACACTTTACAGCACTTTGTAAAACAAACTGAGGTAATGGTCCGATATGATCTGATCACCCCCTACGAGAACACCATAAGGAGCTTTTTTTTTAAACCTTTAATTTCAGCAACATAACACTGCTATTCTGCACTGTATGACAAAAAAAAGTTTATTTAAGATTGTTTATTTATTTTTTTATGAGATCTGAACAGATACTGAGTTGCCCAGGTTTCTTTGCATCTTATGTTGACAGATGCTTTTTGCAATTAAGGCTCTAGAATATTCTTTCTTACTTCATTTGCCTTAAAAATATTATTTCAAGATATGTATTGTTTTATTATTGAAGATTTTACTGCAAAAAGAACAGAATAAATCTGCTAATAGAAAAGACATGTTAGGTAAAGGAGCTAGCATCATCAGACGTTTCAGTATAGAAGTTTATTGCCAAAGTATAACGGAAATGCTTTTTTGCATTTACGTGTCCCTGGACATGATGTAATAGATAATGCAACCAGTTAAGCTTACACTATGGTGTAAATGGCCAGGAAACTAAAGTTTTATAATGAATTAGAAAAAGAAATGAGGGCGAATGGCATAAAAAAGTCATGGTAAATTTTCTGTAGCATGGTTACATCACAGCTTGTGCGCTAAACACTTAAATGGAAAAACTTGCTAATGGAAATTTTAGTTTTTCAAAACTTTACAAATTTAGCTTTTATTTAGCAGAAAATGTAATGGAAACACAGCTAATGACATCTGATTGAATATTCATGGTAAAAACTGAAGAAAAAAAATAAGTGAAATAAAAGACCCTGTTGTGCAAAAATCAGTTGGCCCACAAGGAAAGCCAGAAACAAATTAATTACCAAAATGCTGATTTTTATTTGAAAGCTCCATAAATATTTTACTCATGAACGAGAAAACACCATAATGTGTCGTGTCATGAAACCAATCATTGGTTCATGATCTTTTTTGTCTCATATTGAGTAACTTAACTACAGAAAATGAATAAATGAATGTTGATGCCTGAGTGAAAAATGGTTTTTGCATGTCTGTGTTTAATGCTAAGGAAGATATGCTGTCATGAAGATAAAGAAGCAACCTCAAGGAGTACAGGCAGAGGAAGGGAGCTCAGAGGTCAGAGATGGAGGAAGAAAACCTGACACCATTTAAACAATTTAAAGACTAATGCAGAGCTAATGTGCATAAAAAAGCAATGCAAAAAAAAAAGCACAATTCTTCATAAAGGATGGGAAAAAGCAGCGAGTGGAGGAGAGCAGCTCACCTAAAGAGTTAGAACAGTGGGAAATGCTGTGTAAGTGCAGTTGTACAGGAGCAGGTGGTCTGATCCTGAGTTAAAGCCCTCTGCATTAATACCCTCAACACATTTAAAACACGACTGCTGCATATGTGTAAAAATGAGTTAGCGTTAAAATTGCCAGTCAGCACATGGTGTTTTAATGGTTTAACAAACACACTTTACAGCACTTAGTAAAACAAACTGAGCTAATGACCAGTAGAAACATCATCTCCAGTTGACTGCATTATTGTAATGGTCTTTTAACCAGACTACCCAAAAAGAGCAGTAAACACCCACAGCTACGAGGTATAAACACTTCAAACTAGATTTAAAATCTTTGCTTACAATCACAGAATAAATTTAATATCCATAGTTTACAAATCACAGAATGGTTTTGGCCAAACATCATCTGCACCATGTTAAGAAAATAGAAACCTAGCAGGTTTCCAACCAAGGACTCGAGCCAGCTACTCCAGAAAAGAGTCTGAATGAAACATGGACAAACAGCGTTTAGCCATTAAACAAATGGAATAAAAAGCCAGTGGAAAATGTCACCAAATGCACAGTATATACCAACAAATGTTCCGTTTCTATGTTGTACCCCAAAGTATTCTTAATCCCAAATATGTGAAACTCCTTGATGCCTGACTTTATCCCAAAAAATACAAACAAAATAAATACAGTAAAAGAAGTAAAAAATTAGATTAATAAAATAAAAACAAAAACAATGACACAACTTAATTTTATGCTGGTTGTGAACAGTGAGTTGTTAATGAGTTGGAAGTGCTGATTGCCTTGTTGGAGTTGCTCATCGGAAATGATTTCAGTAGGCAGACAGAAAGCACTCTGAAGGGAAAATCCACATGTCAGAGAAATGCCGATGGCAACTGAGTGAGAAAGAGACAGATATGTGTTAGATGTTATTGCATGAGCTAGGTGCCAATGCTGTATTGTAACATGTAATTTCTACCCATCTTTCTACATGGCTGTTTCAAGTTTGCACATATTGCTAATTGGCGTTGGTTTGCCTCAAGACTAACTTGGTGTATTCTTTGTTTTGCCATAGTTCAAATTCTCTGGGAATTTAAAAAAATGTCAAAAGTACTTTCTTGCAATTTTGCAATGGTAAGTATCATTATGCTGATGGTTGAGACACATGATGAAACCCATAGCAAGACACCACAGAAGTAGTGAATTTGATAATAAGAAAGGTTATTTTTCTAAATGATTTCTTTTTTCCCTAGATTTTGAACCAGATACAGGAAAACAAACTATTTAGACACGATTTTGTGCAGAACTACAGCCACTCTTTAACGGTTGACTCCATGAATTCAGTTTGGTGTGGATTTAGTGCACTGTATGATATATAATATAACATATTGTAAGTGTCAGTTAGACACACCCTGCTGTGGCATAAAAAGAGTGGAGTTAGTGTTAAATAAAATTAATTTCTAGTGGTGTCAGTCCAGCAAAACTCCAATAGAAATCCTCCAATACATGACAGAGTTAGTGGAAGCAAAGGAAACACAACACAAAATTACAGCAGGTTCCCTTAAGCTTCAGTAAATACATATTAATCGATCTACTAATATGATTATGGTCAGGATATTGCTAATATCAACAAAGATAAAAATGATTTCAGTCTAAGCCCTTGAAATGCTTCATAAGCATTTAGCCTATAGTATTGGATCTAGGAGTGACAGCAGAAAGTCTGTGGTCTTAGGGTAGTCTCGGTCCGGGGTCTGTCATTCAGGTGGGTTAATGGCTCAGAGTTTGACAAGGTGATATATATATATATATATATATATATATATATATATAAAGCGTAAAAGCCTTTACAAACAGACAAAAACAAACAAAAACCCAAATATATAGTACAGCAATGAGACACAGTAATTGGTGTTGTGGGGTTGCATACCTGTGTAAAATGTAACATGTACCACTTTATATTGTCATGCCATTGACATAAACAGGTAAACAAAAACATTCTTGACTCTTCTCAAATTATCAAAAAGGTTTGGGGATGCTGAGGTGAGTTTTAGAATGACAAAGCATCAGGCCACACAGAGCTTGGAGCAATTTAATTTTTTTAGCAAAGACATATCCACTCAAACAGTAGCTTGGATGTTGGATTGGACTGAAAAATATAAAATCAATCAAATGGTTACATATTGTTAAATTGATCTGTTCAGTGCACCAAAAAGGCGGAATCTCAGTGATGGAAACATTTTTTGTAGTTTTCATACAAGTCAAGCTGCCATTAAAGAGAAAAAAGGATCACATAGTGATTTTGATTTCTGTTTTTGTTATTGATCCCATGATGTTTAGTTTTTTTCAGGTTAAAAGGACTGTTTTTTTTCCTAAAAATTTAATAATATTGTGTAATATTTCACATGTAATCACATATCTGATTATATTGTAATAATACATTCGCATTATGGTTGATTCAAATAAAATCATAATTATATTCTTTTATAAATGTTACTAAGTTTCAGCTTTTATATAAAACAAATGTTTATTTATTAATTCATTTTGCAATTTCAAAAGGTTGATTTCTGTGTAGGTGGACAAAAGGATTATCAAGTGGTTGTACTAATTATGAGTGGATGTAATATGAAATAAGTCAAAATAATAATGTTTCTAAGAATAATTGGTTGATGTTGCTGTATTGCCTTTATCCAATATCTAATTAATTTTTTTAATTGAAGTTGAAGAAAGAACGTGGTGAGATGAGGAAAAATAATGTTGACATAAAAATGGTCACAAACTGTTTGTGCTAATGATTCTTTATTCCAACGGCACACAAGCTTAATGAAAGCTTGTTTTCATTTCCTGACTCCATCACTTTAATGCTAAATATCCAAACCTTATCTCACAGAAAGATTACAAAATAATAACAAACCAGAAAACTTTTGGTTTTAATACATTTTGTTTTTTGTTTTGTATTTTTTATTGTGGCACCACTCAGTAAAACTTTCTTAAGTTTTTGGGAGTGGGACTTGACAGTTAATAACTGATTGCATGGATATATATATATAGTTAAATTTACTACCGTGTCATATAGTCTGTCTTAATGAACCTTCATCGTCTTTTTTATGCTCAACCTAGTGTAAGCTATTTGGGAAACCTAACCTGAACCACAGATTTTCATAATTATTTTCTTAATTAACGTTAGTTTATACTTGAAAACAAGATGAGAAAGACCCCTTTGTTTTGCTGAATGGAGTTGCAGCAGTGTCCATGCATGCATAACGTGCATTTATGTAACGGTACCACTGATGTGAAAGGATATGCACAGATTTAGAATAGAAATCTGCTACTTCAATGGGCCGTAAATATACAGCGTGTATATGTTTTTAACCTTATGGTTATTTTAACATAACTGGAACTCGTTCTGCAACGTGCATCCAAAACAATATAAAAGTGTAATTAAAAGGAACAGTGATAAAACACAACAGTAAATATGCCTGACTCCCCACCTTTTTAGGGTGTTTTTGATATAAAATTTCAAGGGCTTGTTTATATTTTCTAAAGCTAAAACGAATAAATTTAATTTAATTTGTTCTGTTGGTTCCTTAGTCTGTTGAAAAAAAAACATTTTATAGATTTATTTATTTATTTATTGCCAGTGATGGGAATAACGGTGTTAAAATAAATGGCGTTACTAACAGCGAAAGCTTATAGTAACGGGATATTTAACTAATTGTTTTTTTCTATCGTTATAACGGCGTTACAATTAACATGCCGTTACTGCGCGCTACTAAAGCTTTTTGGGGGGGGGGGGGGGGGTTCCTGATTGGCCAAACCAACCAAATTCCCCAGGTGGTCGGGTGTTTCCACACACAAACAAAACTTAGAGA
>JBAMHV010044843.1:0-11088 GCA_037177535.1 Pseudomugil gertrudae | reverse complement strand
TAGGCTAGAACAGCAGATTAAATCTAGGGTGTGACCTTTAACATGAGTGGGGAAATCGGTGAACTGATGGAAGCCAACTCCTTGTATGCCAAACCAGAATGTGCACAGAAGCTTCACCTATTCTGAATTTATGTCAAATGGCACTCAATAATGGTGTCTTATTTGCACCAAATCTTTTAAAGGATTTTGGGTTACAGTTCACAGAGAGAGCTTATAAATGTGGCATCTGTGTAATTGCTGCAGATATTGAGTTTTTCCCTAGTTTACAAAGGTCTAAGTGAACATGGGACTCTATCCACCTTAGAATTGTCAGCAATAAATCCTACATAGACCACAAAGAATTACATGTAGCCTACTAAAAAATGTCAGGAATGAGAACTAAAAGTTCTGATGCAAGCTGTTGATTTATTGTACTGCTGGGGACAAAAACAGCTTTTTGTCTGTTTCTGATTAATTAAAGTACGAATGCCATTGCATTGATCTTCTCACCTCAGCCTTTTGGTTTTTAGGGTAGGTTGAGATTCCGAGCAAGCTGAATAGAGCTGAGAATGGGATATTTACAGATCAAAAGCAACTGATTGACCGGGGATTGACACCACCAGATGGTCATGATGGGCGATTCCTTTGCATCTTGTCATCAACTGCCTTCTTTTCCTCTATTCTTTTACAGAGTGAGACTAAAGGACATAGACAGAGCAGCAGATATAAACCATTGCTTAATGTAATTCAATGCTGTCATCTTTGTGTCAAGTTCAAATCACATCACCAGTCAATCAATCAAACTTTATTTATAAAGCACCTTTAATGCATAAATGTAACTCAAAGTGCTTTACAGTGTATTAAAACAATAAAAACATTAAAAACAGTGATTGCATGTCTGCACCCCCTGTTGCCCATGAGCACTACACACACACACACATACCCCCAACACACTGGGTACCCACAAACACATAGATCGGGTCAGATACAAATGGGCCAGTCACCTTGCTATAATGACCCCACCCACATGGTACTTCGTTGTAAAAGAAAATGACTAAGCTGAGTGAAGACGTGTCAAATCAACCAAACAGCATAGAATCAAATCAGTTGTAGTGTATTTGTCTCTTATTTTTTAGGTTAGGCACATATTTGTTTGCACACCTGGTGAGGTGCGTTTAATCAACTGGTTTATAGGTGGGGTTTTAAAAAAGCCAGTGCCTTGAAATGTCAGTAAAATTCTACATTTATGTGTCACAAAAAGATACATGTGTTTAGCACTTTGCAAACCAGTTTAGCGTACACAATAAAGAGTGTGAGGTTGATATTGTGTTTGTAGTATCTGGTGTTGGTGTTTTGCCCTCGAGTATAAGCCTCATGTAACACGATGTTTGTATATGCGGCAAAGCTGTAGGAGCTCAGCTTGTTGTCATGTTCCTCATCATGAAGAGATCTAAGTTTTTAAAGTGCAAGAAAATGTCCTCAGGAGAAGTTCAGAAAAGGCTTCAGTTCTCAAAGCCAAAAATGAACTTCAGTGTTTAAAATGTAACCATAAATACATTCTGTTTCCTTTGAGTGTCTGTCCTTTATATTCCTAAAGCAAAGAGTTTTACGTCATTTCTACTTCCACATTTTCAGACATGTTTAAGTGCTCATAAAAGATTGTTACAAATCCTTATTTTTCTTTTACTGTCATTATGTTTCTGGCCTTCATGTTTCCTCTTTCATTTATTCTGCATGCCTTTCCTGTGTGAGTATGGCTGTTTCTCTGCAATGTCAAGTTCCTGAAGCACAACTGGAGTTCTTCTGGATCCCACCACTGCTAGTAAATCACTCTCCTGATTATCCTGTAACAGATAAACCTCCTGCATCCATAGTCCTGGTATATTAAACCTATGGAGCTGAAACACATAGTAACTTCCTGATGGGATTAATAAAGTATTTTTGCATTTCATTCATCAGTCTGCCTTCTCACCATATCACCACCTCTGCCAGTTTCAGTGGAACCATCCTTACAAGTAAATCATTTCAAGATTTGTCAACAAACATTATTGTATTTTCTTGTCTGACCTTTGGGTCCAGAAACTTGCCACTGGGACATCATATATCCAGTAAATCCATTTTTTATGCTGCTCTAAGTGCACATTCATGTCTTCTCTGGTTCTAGGTAAATAGGTTGAGTCACGTCAGCTGGATGCTATATAGTTTATTGGAGAAATTCTGCTCTCATCCAGGAGAGCTTCTTCAGTTCTGATTGACATAGATAGATAATCTGTAAAAACACTGATGTTTTAGGGTCCATAACCCTTTTTGAGGGTTGTTACTCAGTGGTCTTGTTAGAACGACCAGTGTCCACAGTGTAAATTGAAACAAAGTCTGAACAAGGGTTGTCCTGCTCTTTGGGAGCTGAAAGGATGAAGTAGGGGTGGGGAACCCTGGTCCTTGAATGCAGGAGTCCTGCAGGTTTTCCATGTACCTCCGGCTCAGCACACCTGATTCAAACCAAATTGATCAAACAGCTTTTCCAGATCTGCACAGTGATTCATCCATTTGAATCCAGTGTGTTGGAACAGGGAGACACTGAGCTGCTGTTGGATCATGTGCATTTGTTAACAAGCCAATGTGCCACTGACCGGCTAACGATACCCATTAACATTAAAACTGTTGTGTATGTGTGTATGTAAAGATGTGTAAGGATTTTTTTGGGGGCGGGGGGGGGGGGGGGGCTTCAGGTAAAAATGTAAGATGACATGAGCTGTCTGTCAAGAATAATATTGTAAATTTGATCTATGTTTCAATGTTTTATCTCTCATAAGTGATAAAACACATTGTCTGGTTATTTATACAATGTAAGGAGAGATAGGTGCAGAGTGAGGCTATATTAGTATTCATAGTAGTGTTTTTAAATATTTATGCATTTTTTTCATCCAGTTGAATACAATGTATTTGTATCGTATTGTATTGTATTGTATTTACAAGCACATGTACACTAAACTTTTATCAGAAATTAGGGTTGTGATGTGTTTCTTTTATTATTCCAATCTATTTCTCTTTTGCTGTGGCTCAGCATTCATTCATTCATTTACTATACCGCTTCAGTGTATTGTTGGGCCCTGTAAGAGCAGGCAAGAGGCAGGGTATGCCCTCAATATACTCAATATTCATAACCTGTATCTGATTTGATGGTTTAGTTACAGATGTTCCCAAAAAGTCTTGCTTTTCTTTCACAAAAGTGAGAATTAAAATGTGTTCAACAGTGTGAGTGATCTTGCCCAGCCCGGGAGCTGTCTGGGTGCTCAGCACCACAAAACCTTGAATCCTAGAATCACCCCTGAATAAAGGTTTCTTTACTTTGACATAGACTTCCTTTTTTCACTTCCCACTTAAACCACTTGTCTTATCTGTCCAAGATTTTTTTTTAACATTAGGGGTCTTAGAAATTGTGTTTGAGTTGAGTACTGGTCTGACAAATTGTCTCTCCTGTGTTGAGTCCTCCTTATGTTGAAGTGGTTGTTTGACTTCTCTAATAGAGCTCACTGTGTCCACACCATACTGAAAGGAGGACACATGGTTTTCATTTTGAGAGAGTGGAGCAGAGTCCTCAAGAGGAATCAGTTTCAGACTGACGGTGTTGTTAAAAATCCTGTAGAGTTTCCCATGTGTCCCAGCCACATGAACAGCAACACCTTCCCTTTCCTCTTCATTCTCATCCTTTCTTCCAGTGTGAGTGTTGTTCCCGGGTCTTGTTGCAGTTTTAATTAAAAGTCCAGCCTGGGAACCCAGGATTGTTTTTAGAGCTACCTTCACTACTTAGCAGACAACATGCTCTTCAATACAAACAGAAAAGAAACACCTGAATGTTCAGGTAGTGGGGAGGTGAATGTGACACTGCTTGTTCTTACTGTGGTGTGACTCAGTGATATTATGATGAAAAGGGAATTTATAAAAAGGTTAAAGACACTGTCATTTTCTGTGGAGCTTTTGAAATGTTACTTTGGAAAGAGTTGATCGGGAGCTGTGTGAGAGTAAAAAGTTCATCTGGTCTCATTTGATCGGTGCAATTGTAATTTCTGTCATGAACTGAACAAACTAGCAGATAAATGTCCTCCAACCGGCAGCACCACGGTTTAATCAGTTTGATCTTCGAGCTAAATATTATTCAGCAAACTTCCCTCTACGTTCAGCTGAAAGAAACTTGATTAATTTCTTTTGAGTTCAGAGTTTGAATCTTGGTTTTTATGATTTATCTGCCTCATTAGAAATAATCACAGGATTTAATTGCAGTAAAGGGAAATCTAGATAGGGAAATATTAGAAGGCCTCTTGTTAAAATTGGATGTCTTGCAGTGATACTATCGAGAGCTTTGATGAAAAAATACATCCGTTTGAAGATAAAATAACTTGTTTGATATAAACTGAAGTTCAGTACCATAATTTTAGAGGAAACTTTCAGGGAAAAGTGCAATTTATTTCATGTTAATTTCCCTGCCTTTCTATTAATGTACTTTTTAACCTCAGCATTACTACTGAGATGAGTTTTAATGCTCAGGTACAATGTAATGTTATATTTATAGCATAAGACAATCTAAACAAAAGTCTTCCTATTTTTTAGCAGCTGATTCATAAAACATTACACATGCATAATGTAATTATTTTGTTACTGTGATTCACTTTACTTGGGCATCAATCTGGATTTCTCCTGTTTCCAGTTACCAGGACAAAACGGCCCAAACACACCAGCCTTGTGCTCATCTCCTTGCCCTGATTTTCTTAGATATCCAAATGATGTAAAAATCGTATGCTCATCTATAAAGTTGTTAAAGTCATTAAATTACCTGGTCCTCAAAAATGCTTAATAATCACCTAATTACATATGCCTACATGCTACAAGAACTGCCTTGAATTATCAATTTATTAGATTTGGAAATATTTGTCAGACTTTGGTTCATACTGACATGATAGCATCACACAGTTACTGTGAATTTGTTTGTACATTTAGGAGTCCATTTAGTTACAGTGAACTCATTGTCATGGTCACTACTTGTGCATACAGAGATTATAATCTTCATACCTTGGTTGGAACCAAAGGTTAGAGTTACTGTTGCCTTTTTATCAGCTCGTACAGTCTCTTACTTCTTTCCAGTCCTTCAAGCCCAAACGTTGGGGGTATTACAGCATACCCGACTCAAATCAATAGATAATTAGCAGACTTATGTAGAGTTTGGCTGTGTCTGAATGTCCACACTATGCCTTTATATCAGGTCTATTCAGCTCAATGCCACAAGGGTCACATTCCTGCAGGTCATCAGCGTACCCCTGCTTCAAAACACCTGAGCCAAATTAAATGGATCCAACAGCTAATGAAGTTCAGCATAATTCCTAATTAATTTAAATCAGGTGTGTTGATGCAAGGATATGTGGAAAACCTGAAGGGATGTTGCCCTTGTGGGATCAAGTTGAACAGCCCTGTTTATCTTCTAAGGGACCCTGAAGGTCCAGCGGGGGACAAAATAATACTGCACTCAAAATGACCCACAAGGCATCTTGAAAAGTAGTGAGAGCACAATGCATTGCAGAGCCAAGCTTGCAATGGTGCAAATGACAGACATCAGAGTATGTTATCATAAAAACTTTGACAGGCATTTGTATTGTTTTTTGAATGGTTATGAAGCAAAGAAAGAATAAAATACAATATTAGAAAGCCATCCAGCCATCCATTTTCTACCGCTTATCTGGGATTGTGTTGCAGGGGCAGCAGCCTAAGAAGGGAAGCCCAGACTTCCTTCCCACATTTGCCAGCTCACCAGGGGGGGTCCTGAGCCGTTCCCAGGCCAGCCAAGAGATATAATCCCCCCAGTGTGTCCTGGGTCTTCTCCAGGGTTCCCTCCACAGCGATGTGCCTGGAACACCTCACCAGGATAGCATCCAGGAGGCATCCTAACCAGATGCCCGAGCCACCTCATCTGGCTCCTCTGGACGTGGAGGAGCAGCGGTTCTATTCTGAGCCCGTCAAGGATGACCGAGCTTCTTCCCTTTCTCCAACAACAAGATGCAGATTCAGATGTGTTGCTGTGTTCCAGCAGGGAATCTATTAACTATTAACAATTAACAAAACAAACCATGGCTCTCGAGGGCTGCAGTTGGCCATCCGTTTTACATCAACAAGACATTTTGTTCCTGACTGCTGCTTGCAGGATATTTTCTCTTTTTCAGACCATGCTCTCTCTGTACACCCCAGAGACAGCTGTGTGTGAAAATCCCAGTAAATGAGCAGTCTGTAAAGTACTCGGATGAGCTTGTTGTACCAACAAGCATGTTCAAGGTCACTTAAATCCCCTTTCTTCCTCATTCTGAAGCTCAGTTTGAACTTTCGATAATTGTATTGACCATGTCTAAATTATAGTGTTAATGAGCAATCCAACAGCTGTACCTAATAAAATGGCAAATGAGTATATATCACCGCCTGTCTTGGGTAAATTCACAGTCTTCATTAGGACATTCTAACCTTTCTGACTTTCTTTTTCTTAAATAGGTTTCGGTAATGAAAGCAAAGCTCTCACAAAGAATGAAACCATTACCCAGTCCATCACAGTGGGGTTCATGTTAAATATTTAATGAGTTAGCTTGTTTTCTTCCAAGCAGAGTACTTTGATTTTTTACTGAGAAGTTTTATCTTGCTTCATCAAAAACCACAAAACCTTTGATAAACTTTTGACATGTTTTATAGCACAACAAACGTCTGCTATAGCCACACTTACTGTCAGCCTATGAGAGCTGGTTTTGAAGGACTTTGATAAAAAATCTCTGATCAATATCCTTATTTCTCTGCTCAGGAGGAGGCTTATGTATAGGGTCTTAAGCTATTTAGAGTTTGACTTTCTGCTGTCACAAACTGTGGATACTAATGCTTCATTTAGGAATGTTCCACTTCACTATTCCTTAGCGTGTACTGTCCATATGTGGCTCAGGATGAGACTAACATTACAGGTACATAGTTCATTTTGAGTTCCATAATCCTTGTCTATATATTAAAATTGTACAAAAGGAATACATCAACTCAAGTGGATTGTATTAATACACCTACAAATTTCCTGTTGGTATGTCAAAATGCCTGATCTAAAAATGGCCAGTTATGTAGGTGGATGTGAACAACTGGGAGTTAAAGGTCAGTTGTTATCCACTGCTGGGATGGAAATTAGGTCTACACGGACACCACAAGCACCTGGTATAGTCTTTACTTGTGTAAGTATAAGAAGACAGGGTTGAAAAATATGTTAAAATATTAAAAATAAAGTTTAGACTGAACCCAGTCCACGGCGAGACACACTGAGTGAAAATGCTGCAGAGTTAACACTACTGTTACCGTCAAAAAACACTACATAAAAAGTGTATGATGGTCTGAAAAGGTACATAAATAAAAGCAGAATAACAGTTTCACCTTAAGTATTCATTCAGAATCCTTGTTGTCATTCTCAGTAGAACAACAAATGGTGTGCACAGCAAAGCTACACAAGGAAAGCATTGCCCCCCAACAATACAAATACAACTCTCTGTGGTTTGATAAAAGAAGAATTTATGTTTAGGGAATAAAAAATCTGTCTTTTTATAGAAAAAAAAACTCCTCTGTGAAACATGATGGTGGTAGCTTTTGTTGTTTTCTGTAGCTGTACCAGTGTAAAAAAGCTGGTGAGTCTTGAATTAACCACTTGTTATTTAGTGTAACAATGTTAGCTAAATCTTTGCTTAGTGGTCAGCAGACACACTTATCCCAGTTTGTTTTGTGTTTGTTTTCTGTTTGAAAGAGTACATAAACATAACACATATATAATATATATAGACATAAACTAATCTTAAAATACATATTCATGCCATAAAATTCAGCTTATCGGTGTAAAGGTGTTTTGTGTGTTAAATGTTTACCTCCGCCAAGGAGGTTTTGTTTTCAGGAAGGTTTGTTTGTCTGTGAACCGGATAACTCCAAAAGTTATGGATTGATTTTCATGAAATTTTCAGGAAAGTTTAAAAATGGGGCAAAGAACAAATGATTACATTTTGGAGGTGATCCGGACAACCGTCTGGATCCAGGAATGTTTCAAAGGATTGCGAGATAGAGCCATTTTCAGCAAATCTAACGTGAGAAAAATAATAAACTTGGTGGAGGTCTGCACACTCTGAGTGCTTTTCTAGTTATTAATTTGACTATGATACTCACCATAATTAGCATGTGTTTTACTGGGTTAAAAGTAGGAAAAGTAGATAATGCTCTTATATCGTTGATGTAACATGGAATGGATCAAGTCTGGGGGGCATTGTTTACATTGAGTTATGAAGTAGTTTGCTTTTGGTATTATTTAATTGTATTTAGTACCAAGAGTAAAAAATTAATGACTCTTCAAGTTCTTTAAGATTACTGTAAATGAGTATTTTATTTGTATATTTTTATTCACTACTCAGTAAAGGCTAGGTACTCACCTGTGAAATGGTAGAAGCTGTTTTATTAACAGGATCTGAGGTTAAAATAAAGCTGTCCTTTTCTGTTTGATGGGCCACATGAATGTAGCAGAACACATGTGAGATTGCTTCCAGTTTTACTTTGTCGAGTTTTCTATGTAAGACCTTCATGACAAGTAGCAGAAAGAAATGCTTATGCAGCTTAAGGCAGACTCATTATGCTAAAGCTTCAGCATTTCTTTCTCTTTGTTTCTTTCACAATGCTTTTTTATACAAATAATGGTTCATGTATATTAATCTAACAAAACATTCCAAAGTCACCTGACAACTAAAACTCTTTCTGTCATGCATTATAGAGCCAGGATGACAGAAATCAAACATGTCACCTCTGATTTATTGTCATGATGTCATAAGCATGAGCATAACGCACAACCATTAAAAGCTGTCCACTTCTGCATTTATGTCTGATATTAATCAGCTTTTAAACTTTTTCACAACATTCCTGTTTGCCTGAAGCCACTGTGTTACTCTTCAGTCTGCTAGAAATACATAAACTCACAGACCTCTTTATTGGGTAGATCTATTCCATTGCTTTTTCATACAGAAAGCTAGTCGGCCAATCACACGACAGCAACTCAATCCATTTAGGCATGTAGATGTGGTCAATTTACACACCACCAAGCCCACCGTCATGGTTTATTATAGAATTTTCTGATTTATATAAGTCATAAATAATAAATATAACAAGGTTTTAATCACTGGTGATTTTAATCTTTATGTTGATAACAGTAGTGATCCTTACACTGAGTTTTTGAACATTTTCAATACTATGGATTTTAAACAGCATGCTACATAGTCTACTCACAACAGACAGCACACTCTAGACACACCTATGGTCTGTGTTTTTAAGATCACTAGTGTTTTATAACAGAAACCCCAGTGAGCACTGTGAGGAAACAATATAATACTTCTGAAGTTGCTGAGAATTTAAAGTTGTTTTAAACCAAACTCCTGCTCAGATTTTACCTGCATTGTGTGATTTTATTGTTGACCATTTTAACAACAAACTAAAACAGTGATTGACTCTGCAGCTCCAATTTAAACTAAAATAAGAAAGAAATTCAGAACAGCATGGAGAAGCGAGGAAATAAAGACAACCTGCAGGGGAGCAGAAAGAAGATGGAGAAAAACAAAACTTACAGTATGACATTTTAAGGGAACAACTCAAAATATATAACACTACTACACTAATACTCAAATCTCATCATGGATAACAAAAACAATCCAAAATGTATTTTTAAATCCATTGATATTTTAACAAACACAGAGAATAAAAAGTCCTTTATGCCATCAAACGCTGCATGGGAGGACTTCAGATGTAAGATCAATGCTACTAGATCCAGTCTTTTATCTCAACGTAATTTTGATTTTACTTGTTAATGATTTTAGATGTACTGAAACTTGGACTCACAGATACGTTCTTTTCTGGTTATACTGGATCTTAATGCCGTATCTTATGCAGTAGATCACTGGTGGGCTTCTCAGGTACTGTTTTAAAATGGTTTTACTACTGTCTCACATATCAAGAACACATAAAATAAGTGGGGGTTCCCAAGGTTCAACATTAGGTCCAGTACTTTTTAACCTGTACATGTTACCTCTTGGGGGTGTCATCAGGTGACAAGGCATTGACTTCCACAGCTATGCTGATGATACACAGCTTTACATCACTGTGTTTTCTGAGGACTTAGAGCCAGTTAACGTCCTTTTAAACTGCATTTCAGATATAAAGTCATGGATGGCAGAGAAGTTTTTACAGCTTAACCAGAACAAACCTGAATTTTTAATCTTCGGTCCTGAAGACAAGATAGGGATTATTTGATCAAATTTAGAACATCTGAATCCCTCTCAGTGTGTGAGAAACCTGTGTTTTCTTTTCAACCCTGAGTTTAAACATTTAAACACATTTAAAATGTAACAAAAATAAATGTTTTAATGGCCTGGGCCTTCTTATTTATCAGACGACCTTTTGAATTATGAGCCCTAGCGGTGCTCAAGGTCACCTGGTACTGGCCTTTTATCTGTTCCCAGGGTCAGAACTAAAACATTCAGAGGCTTCGTTCCATTATTACAGCCCTCGACTGTGGAACAGCCTGCCACAGAACCTCAGGGCCGCAGAGACTGCTAATGTTTTGAAAACAAGGCTTAAGAATTGATTAAATTTAATCCAATCTATTAATTTATTTATCTATATCTATTTTAAAAACAACTTATTAAGTCCTGTATAGGTTTTTTATTATTAATTTTTGCTCTAATTTGTTCTTAATATCTTTTATGTTTTTTTTAATTATTTTTTAAATTTAACTCCAGTGTTTTCCTCATGAGGATCCTCCACATTGGGGGTGCTATCTGCTTGGTCTGGGGTTTCCAAGACCACCCAGTTGGGGGTGGGGGTGGGTGTCTCTGTATATATGTATGTGTGCATGACTGTGTGTCAGTGACTATGATTGGTGCTTTTTTTTTAAATAATTGCTGTGTTATCTCATTTTGTGTGTAACGGCTTGTTTTATTTAACTCTACCACGTAAGGCAAGGCAAGTTTATTTGTATAGCACCTTTCATGTACAAGACAACTCAAAGTGCTTTACATTGAAACAGACAGA
>JBAMHV010044617.1:0-11104 GCA_037177535.1 Pseudomugil gertrudae | reverse complement strand
TGCAGAACGTACGGGGTGAAAGATGCTCACAGAAATGTGATCATGCCAAGACGACCCCTACTACCCAAAAGTCAGAGGCAGGTCAGGACCACCAGAGACCAGGGCCAGTGGCTGCCAGCCCCAAACTAGGACCCCAGCCACTTCCCCCGCCGCAAGCCCAGCATCTGCCCAGGAAACGGCAAAGGGAGGTCCCAGCCAGAGCCTCCCACAGTCAGGGGGAACGGGCCCTAGCGGGCCCAGGTCAGGAATCGCCAACCCCCCTGTCCGGCACCGGCCACCCAGGGCAGGCAGAGCGCAGGCCCAGGGCCCCGAGCATCCGAAGGAGAACCCCCCACCCACCACATAGGCAGGGAAGCCAACCAGTGCCCACGAGGGGCCAGGGCCCCCAGACCGCCACCCCTCAGAGGCCATTCCACACCCCAGTGCACCAGATGCACACCCCAGGAGTCCTCCCCATCCACACACTCATCCACACACCCAATCATCCAATCAATCCACACACCCCCTCCCCCTGCACACATATACACAAACACACATACCCAACCCTCCACACGCTCCTCACCACCCACCTCCCCACACACATACACACACCCAATCATCCAATCAATCCACACTCCCCCTGCACACATATACATGAACACACATACCCAACCCTCCACACGCTCCTCACACACATACACACACCCAACCACCCTTCTCCCCCCACCTCAAAACCCAAACCTCTCCAATAGAAACCAGAAACCAGAGCTCCTGCTAGTCCACCTTTTAGGGGCGCAACTAGAACTGGTCTGGGGTCCAAATTACCTTTTTACAGCTAAATCCTCTGTAATCAGTGTGAGGTGAAATAGTTTTCTTTCAGTATTGAAAAAAAACTGGAATAATAATCTCCCAATCCAAAACAAAGGCAAATAAACATTTACTGACAACTTTTGAACATGGAAATAAATATATATACACAAGCTTTACGCAGAAATTTGTTTATAAAACAGAAACTGTTTCAAGGAGTGCCACACGTGACTGAGGAAGTGAGGATAAAACGAATCCAGAATGTGAGGTGGAAAAACTGATATTTCACTGGAAAATACTAAATATATCCTTTATTCTTATTCTTATTCTTATAGTTGTAGTAGTAGTATTAGTAATATTATTATTAACAACAATAATAATTATCCATTGATATTGTTATTATCAGTTATAGTTGCAGTAGTATTAGTGTTCATAATAGTACTAGTAGTAGAAGTCACAGTAGAAGTAGTATTGTTAAATTTTTAATTTACTAATGGTATTTCCACCACCTTACCTGACATCACCATTATCTGTCACCCAACTAGAACTGCCAGTAAGTTATATACCCCAAACTTTAGACCTAGTTTTTTCCCTCTAAAGCCATGAACATAAAAGAACTGCTGTGAGATGAGAAAGATTACTTTGATTATAATTTACCATTTTTTATTGTTGGTTATATACCGTGTCATTTTTTGATTCCGTCCTAACCATACAAAACCCATGAATGCATTAATATCAGTGATACATTAATTTCCATTCATCAATGTTGATATTTCCATTGATATATACAGTATATATATTGGTATATTTATTAGTTTATGCATCTTATTTCTGACAAAACTATCCATCCTTGAATCATCTGTTTAAATGTGCACCTAAGATGTGAACCAGATGTAAAACACAAGCTAGAGTTAAATCCAACTGATGCAACATTTACACACAGCTCACCTCTGTGAATCTGATTTAAAATTAAGACGAAGGTCCATTGACTCGTTGCTCTTGAAAGAGAAACAGCTGGGTTCTGATCTTGGTTTTGATCCAGGTTGATTCCTGTGAATAAAGGTGGTTTAATGGTTTCACAGCAGAATCCTGAAATTGAACATTTAGTTTGATGAAGAATCTGGAGGACAAATCAGATCCATCACATGTCAAATATGATGCTGCAGACTCGTCCTGGAAGGTCCAGAAATGATTAAACAGAAACCGGTTCATCTGAAACTGAAGCATACCTCCGCTGGACTCTGATACTCACTGCTGCTTGGATCTGAAATTAATGCCTCTTTCTATCGACCAGTCGCTCTTCATGGACACACAGCTGGGCTCAGGTCCAGGTGTAACTATAGGTCCAGGTGTAGGCTGGTTCCTGTGAATCCAGATGTTTGGTGATGTGAGTTTTTGTAATTTTGTGAGAAAAGTCACAGAGAGTTAGATATGGATATCTCACCTCAGAGTAGTTTTGGAGGGAGGGGCTCCATCCTCTGTGTCCTGATCCATGATGCTGGATTCACATTGGCTGAAACATACTTTCCACCTTCACCTGCAGAGGAAACACACATCATTCACCTGAAATCCTCCTTTCCATCATCTCCTCTGATTGGCTCTGACTTCCTGCTTCATATCAAGAGTTAGATGAATGCAGCCAGACAACTGTAAGGAAGAGGAAGCTGCTTTCAACTGCTGGACTTCTATCAGGACACCATATGAAGGGATGGAGCTGCAGTCCAGCGCAGGCCGTTATGATGAAATGTTTTGTTAGCAGGAATTCTAGAATACATTTATCAACATGAAGACAAGAAGGTGAAGAAAGACAAAAAAAAAAACAACAAAAAATACTGTTGTAACAAAAAAAGGTGAAGAAAGAAATGTTGATATTTCTTTCTTTTATTGGGGACAAATCTATTTATAGATCGTCTTCTGAATAATGTACCTAAAAAGGTGTAAAGTACATGTAAACATCCTGGTGGTCAAGTACAAGGACCAGGAAGTACAAAACAATGTTGTACCAAGTGAAACACTTATGCATTTTATGGCCCCTGATATACAAAATATCTGTTGCTGGTTCAGTTGCTGCTTGATAGATTCCACTGGCTAGTTTCCAGTTTGCAAGTCATGTCTTTGTGGAAGTGAAACTTGCAAACTTGTATAAGTGTTTCAGTGTTGTACTTTTGTTTTGTACATGTAAACATGGTTTCTGTGATGCAAATGTTTTACTCAGTAACATGGTTTTGTGCTTCCTGGCCTCTGTAACTGAGGCCCTCACTGACTTTTATGTAAAATCTAGAGAGGGACACAAATGTACATTCTTGGCCAAAACCGGGAACCAAAAATGTAAAACCAAGGTCAAAAACAAAACACACACACACACAAAAAAATTCTGCCAATTATTTACTGCAATCAAGCCAGTGCTTCTCACGTATTTGTAGTCAAGCTAGCCTATACTGAATGTTAATGCACATTTACTCTCGACCAGCTGCAACACATGTGTCTCACACATGGAAATAAATCACATTTTTCACTTGTGGAAAGGCTATTAAGTACTTTTACTGTATACTTCTTATGTAATCCATTGCTAAATTTCCTTTCACACATACACTAACAGTCAAAAGTTTGGACATGCTTTCCCTTTAAATCCAAAGTGTGTCCAAACTTCTGACTGGTACTGTATATAAAAAGCATTCTCAGCTAACTTTGAAGTACAGTAAAATCTATCTTTTCCACAATAAGTCCACCAAACCTGTATGGTTATACACAGTACATCATATTCTACATGGACTTTCACTTTTTCTGTAATCCATTGCTAAAACGGCATATCTAAAATAAAATGGTAAATAAATAAAACTGGTACAGTTGGATTGAATATTTTTTTTGTAATCAAATGCTAAAATTCTATAAACATGAAAATAAAACACCTTCCTGTAGGAAGCCCAGATTACAAACCTTATAATAAACCCTTCATCTTTTCCATATAATCAAACATTATAGGAACATTTTGACATGACATGCTTCATGTTTCACACATTTACTGTTCATCAAACTTATTTTTCTGGACTTCCTGCTTCTCTCAGATTGTCTTTTGTTGGTCTCTCATGTTCTCCTCCGTGGTTCTGTTGGACCACTTGTTCCCCGTCCTGGTTCTGGATTTTTCTGGAACCTAAGTTGGATAAATCAAACCAAATAACAAAGCTTCAGTTTTACCTTCGGATGGAGGAATTCACAGAGAAACGCAGCTGCGCCACAACTTGTGAGAAAGTGAAAGTAAACTCAGAGAGTCGTTCCTACTTAGAAACAGGAAACACCAGCCCCTTGGTTTTGCTGATGTACAGCTGGAGGTGTCAAGGTCTTTCCTTTTTTATTACACAGATCTGAAGTAAACTGGGCTTGCTGTTCAGCTTTATTTGTAGTAAAATGATTTGCATAAAAATGAGCATAAATACTCAACAAAATGTGAAGTGGAAGTCTGCTGTTGCAGGACACAATAAAAGTGGAAATGAGTTCTGCAGCCAAGCTGCTGGACTCAAACACTTGGAGGTTTACTTTTATAAGATGAAAAATGAGCTGCTTCAGTCACAGCGACAACTGAAATATGTCAACATCCACATACTGTTCTAGTTCTATTAGTTCCATCAGGACATAATGTGTATGTAGCAGCGGCCGGCAATAAGAAGACACCAACAAAGGTTTTCACTGGGAAGAAAGTAGTACAAATAAAAATGTGGAAGAAGAGCTCATTTATTTCTACTTTTAAAAGTTTTTACTTCAACAGTTCATTAAACTGACATCCTGCTGTTCATCTTTCCACCAGCAAATCACCATCAATGCAGAGTTTATCTGCTTCACTCACAGATTGCTGCCAATAAAGCTCAACTAAACATAGCTCAATAATACTGATCAGAACAGAATAACCAGGGATTGTCCAGGTATGATGTCAGCAGTATAGTTTACAGTCTAACTGCTGCAGGAGGACCACCAATGATGTTTCTCCATGTTTTGGATGTAGCAGTCTGTCTGCAGGACTCTGCAGGGATGTCGGGGTTTGGGAAGGGTGGGAGTGGACCTTTTACATAGATTAGAGCTTCGCCATAATCTTCCTCTCTCCCACCATCTCCGGTGGTTCCAGAGCCACCCCTGTAAAGAGCTGTTCTGTTCTGGATTGGTTTATTTTAGCACTGTCAGAGGAGATGGGATGAAGATGATACTGGATTAGCTGTCTTTAGTGGCCATTTCATTTTCTTTTTTTTTTTAAAGATTTTTTAATATTTATTTCAACATAAAATGGCAAACAGTGCCAATTTAACCAAAATATTTACTTAGGGCGAAGGTTGTTGGTGTGTCCACACTTCTTCCTGCGACAGTTAGCACGAGGGTGCAGGCATGCATAGCACTTGCAGCAGATCATCTTGTTGCAGTTGTATTTCTGGGCCAGTTGTCTAAGGGAGAGCTCGATGATGCCACCACACAGTCAAAGCACCAGATGGTGGGTTGACTCTTTGTGAATATTGTAGTCCGACAGTGCACGTCCATCCTCCAGCTGTTTTCCAGCAATGGTCAGACGCTGCTGAATTCCTCCGCAGCATCTGATCATTTTCAATAGTGTGACTGGGCTTAACCTCAAGGGTGATGTTCTTCCCTATCAACATCTTCACAAAGATCTGCATACTTGCAGACTGGCCAATAGCAGAGCCTCAATGGAAAGAGCAGGGACCATTTCTTTGCCAGCTTTAGATCCTTTATAAGCTTTAATTCCAGTGTGTGTCATTAAAATCAGTTTCTGTCTGAGGATAAAGGGAGCAGTGATCTCCTCCCCACTATTTATCAGCCACTTCATGAAATGAAAGACCACATTTTCCAAACTGACAACAGTTTGCAACCTTATTAAATTAAACACAACAACTAGTGCTTTATTGAAGCTCTGATATATGTCTGAGTAAATTAAATCCTTTCACTGCAGTGTGGAAAAAAACTTTAATTCACCATACTTGGATTCCAGCATTAACATGGTTAAGAAATGCAACGTTTACCACAGTCTGATATGTAGACTATCCTCATTTTATATGTGGTATTGATTACGACAATATTAGGCTGCTGTTGGATTCTTGTTGTAATTAGCTCTTTTGATTTTGAAAACTTGTTAGCTACCTATTCACTGCAGAATACACCTTAGTCATTTCACCTGGGGTGCTGGAGACAATCCCAGTGTCATAAATCCTGGAGATGAGCAAGCATGGAGATGAGTGGGCCCAAAGCAGGCAGAAGGCAGATGATGTAGATTGATGATATTTATTATATTTAACATAAACCACCGACTAAAGAAACTAGACTAATACAACTAATGAACTAAGGGGAAGAAACAGAAACCGGGAATATATATACACACACAGACAGAACTAACACAGGTGAAAGGAATAAACTAAATGAAACCAGGTGAACCCAAAAAACGGGAACACAAGAAAGCTAGACAAAACATGACAGACCAAAACAGGAACTAAACCAAAAAAAACAAAACAGGAAACACTAAAACACAAACCAATCTATGACACCCAGCTCACAACGGGCGAGAGGCGGGGTACACCCTGGACAGGCCGTCAGTCCATCACAGGGCCTCTATAATAATATACAATATTAATATCTATATTATAGTTGAACATTTATAGACTTCGATGTTAGACAAAGTTCAGTTTGGGGCACCACCTTCAATTTCTAAGCTCACTAAGTGCTAAGGCTATCGAAGGGAATCCTGTTTATATAACAAATTAATCAGTCTCAAAATGCTACTTCGTAAGTTCTCGTTAGAAGGAACAATCCTCTTCCACAGTAACCACGCTACCGCGACCAGTTAAAATATGAAAGAATTTATTCGCCCACACGAAAATCAACATCAACGATAAGCTCAAGGTAAAAAAAACAGGTAAAACGTATCGCTCAGAGGCGGTTGAAGTTCCTATCTGCATCTTATTTGGAGTGGAGTTCACTTTATCAGCCAGATTAACCAAGCATTTGTGGCTTTATTTTGTTTAAGAGTTCAGTGTTTTCAGAGTGCAGTTCTTGTGGTGAAATATGGGGCTGGCACCCTGTGGGGAAGCAGGCTTGTTCTTATTGGGGTACCAGTCTTCAAAGGGGCGCTTGATTTAATTTATGTGTGAGTGAGAATTGGCTCCCTGTGGTTGTTGAGGGGTTCTTGGGCTCTGGAAGGTGGGAACTTTGGGGCAAACGACAGTCTTGTGTATTCCAAAAGGCCCTTTCTGGAGCCTCCAACAATGTTAATTCCTTAACATTTGTGGCTGCTTTCTTTGAGGTGGAAAACAGCTAAAGGTCTTATCTTACTCTGGGTGAGGAACTGCCTTGGGACCCTACAATTATCTACACAAGGAGGACAAACAGCTAAAAAGAAAAAAATGGTTCTTTGTACTTTCTTTTACAGTATTCCAAAATATTGTGTGTTACCAGATGTTAAGTCCCTGAAATCCTCATATGCATCCAGTGGCAACATAAGGCAACTTAAGCAAGTGTTTGCCAAACGCAACTGACTGAGCGGTCATGCAAGGAATCAACTGATGGCTGAGTTGAGAAGCAAACAGGTGTGATGATGTGCACTTGCACCCTTTGCAAAAGCCAGGATTTTGCCAGGCTTTGATGGTCCCATTTGTTCTCCAATAAAGTAAGCAACAAACCCTGAAAAATCACCTCAGGCAACTAACCAGAGAACTGAAACGAAATTAAGATGTAACAAAACAGAAAAGAAAAAGTTAAACTTTTTCATTCTTAAATGATAATTTTTTATACAACAACAAATATGAGCAGCTTCATTTCTTGTCAGCAGTATCTCAGAAAGCTTTTAAATGCCCCACTGACTATGTGGATCACTTGAAACATGAGAATATGTTGAAGCAGCTCTTCAATGGTCTGAGACATCCAACATTTGCCAGGTAGAATCAGCCCCACCAAATATTGACATTCTGACACCTAAAAACACAACAATGGAGGAAATAATTATATAATTTGCAACCTAAAATGCAGCTCTTTCAGAAGTATGAAACTAAACTCTTTAGTGTGTGCGTATGACTCTGTGATGTGTTGGATGGGCAGCCAGCATGTAAATCTCTCATAAATCCAGTCAGTTTAACATTAACCCTGATGATGCATTCACTGACACCTTTTCTTTAGGTCTGTAGTATATTTTATTGACAAAATGTGATAATTTTGAAAAAGCACAAAATGTGCTGAGAGAGCATAGGTAGAGCCTTTCCTTCACTGAGATCCAACGGAGACGTTTTAGATCTTTTTTTTAGAAAAGTTGATTCATTAAATACAATGTGTAACTTCATCCAAAAGCAAAGAAAATAAAAGGAAAGCGATTAACTAAGGTGGCGTCAACACATCTCCCCAGCTTACGCTCGAACCAGCGACCTTCTTGCTGTGAGGCCACAGTGCTAATCATTTCACATAATTTCATTGTAACTATTTTAACATTTATGTTGTGAAATACACATATTCACTTTTTAAGTGTTCAAGGTTTAGTAAAGTCTTGCCAAATTTACTAAACTTGAACTGTTAATGTGTCCTTTTGTTTTTAGAGTGCAAGGCGATCAAGGGAGGAAATGTTGGGACAGCAAGATGCATGTTCACCATCAGTGGCTGTGGCAGAGGAAGTTTCCTGTCAGACAAGAGTGTCC
The DNA here is from genome assembly GCA_037177535.1 of Pseudomugil gertrudae. Lineage (NCBI taxonomy): Eukaryota > Metazoa > Chordata > Actinopteri > Atheriniformes > Pseudomugilidae > Pseudomugil > Pseudomugil gertrudae. The sequence continues at coordinate 2,648 of JBAMHV010044617.1, read as the reverse complement.
ACAATCAACGCTATATTTGATATTTGCATAATTTTCCCTCCAATTAATAAAGCACATTTTCATTTACTGTTCTAGTTAGTGACTTGTGAGAAAAGAACTAAACAAGCAGTTTAACGAACCTGAATCTGGTGTGTTGGAGTTTGAAGGAACCAAAAAGCCGGACAGTATTGCCTGTGGACCAGGGTTAAAAAACACTGCACTATAAGACCCTTCACAACCTTGAAGATGAATGCCCTCTGGATCCATCTGATACTGTCCACATATTTTGTGGCCAGCATACATTTCTTCCATGTCTGCAGAGGGATCTGGATGTCTTTAGGCTGGGCTGGGATATGCACCCTTTAAGGACAATTTGTCTCCACAAAAGCTGTGAACGGTAGGACTCCACCAGAATCCAGTTGATGCTGATACAAGCCGTCTTTGAAGTGTGCTAAAAAACATGCACATGAGAGAAAAACACTAACAGAAAAACAGTGTGGATAGAGCAATGGTCTGAATGGAATGGGCTGCTTCTGGGCTAGATCAGTGAGTTTACACCAGGTACCAGCTAGCGCACTCCTTTAGACTGTTCAGAGTATGATGCAAGAGATGCCTGAGAGGCTGAAGTCATGTTTCCTCTTCACTTTACTTTATTTCACATATGCTGCAGGCGGTGAAGTGCATGCATGTGTGTGTGTGTTTCTGGTCGTTCACATACACATTACTTATGTTGGAGCTTGGATCCTGCTACACCTGCAGCCCACCGTTAGATTAGCAATCACAAAACTTTGCATGGTGACGTCACTCACAATACAAGCCTGTATTACCTGTATTACCTGTGAGCAGGCAAACACTGACGATCAGGGCCTGTTAGGGTAAAGTCTAGCTTACGCTGGAACTCTGAGTTGATTTTCTGTGCAAGATAGCCAATCTGTTACCATGGTAACTAATGGGTGAAATAAAGCTCCACGCTGGCAGTTTTACCATAAAGAAATACTGAGTTTTTTCTATCTCCTCACACCTGAAGCAGTCATCAGACATGAGCTGTCCGTACCAATGCCACTCCATACATTTACAAACTGAATTAATACACAATTATTTACATAAAAGAAGATTTTTCACATCTGGAACAAATGTGGGAGTATAATTTCTTTATCAACGGCTTATCAAACAGCAACGTGTTGCGTTTACTTTCATTCTTCGGTGGTTCATATCCAACACAACACAGTGTCTATGAAATGATGTCAGAGCAAGATTTTCATTTTGTGCTGTGATCAGGTGAAACTGATCCACAATCAGTGTTACATCCTAACTGGACATATGGATGTCCCAGAAGTGGGACTGACTTTGACTTATTGGAGTTACAAGCTAATAATTGGCATCTTCCCGTTATTGTCTTTATTTAGGCAGAATTAGAACAAAAGGAATAAATGAAAGTGAAAGTAACTACAGGAAGTTTTTTATTGTAATAAAACAAAAACTTTGGAGAATGTGACACAAATCAATAATGGGATCGTCAACATGCAACTGCAGCTTACATGAAGTGAACACAACTCCCTGATATTCAGTGTGAAGCTTTGACTGTGTAAACACTTTGAAAGATCCACTTCAGAAAAACCATTTACCTTTATATAAGTTCAGACTAAAATATATAAGATAAGAAGCAGTCCCTGTGTCCCCCAGTAGGATGTCTCACGTGTGTCTAAAACTGTTGCTGTGAGCACATGACAGATTAAATTACATGCCTTCCAGTCTGCAGTGAGATGTTACTCATCCCCTTTCATGAGACTATGGAGTAAGATACATAAACGACTGATAATTACATAAATTATGTTCACCTTTATTGTAACTCAGATCTGTTCCCATGAAACCCACTTTCTGTAATTAAACAGAGGAAAACGGTCATCTGCACATTGTAAAACCAAAAGAACATCTTTTGGCCTGTTATCTGAAGGAAAACTATTCTGGATTAAACTTCTGGCCTAATTTCTCTCATTCAGTGTTATCTGCTTTATGAAAATCCCAGCAAGAGGCTGTTTAACTGTGCTTCCCAATATAAACAACAATAGTGCAGTTTCTAGAGCATAATGAGGATCTATAGTTGTCCTAAATGTTTTGTCAAGATTAAAAACTTATACAATCACTAAATCCCCAATATGGCTTGTATGGTACTAAACCAGTTCAAAATACATCAAGGCTAGAAATCATCACGAATTGAAAGCATAAAATAAAGCAATAACAAAACCAAGCTGGATTATACCATAATCATTAATTAGCAATATATTGAATCAATCAGAAGCCAATCCATCAGCATGTGACTTAAAAATTAGGTAGCAATATCATACTATAAAATCACAGCAAATAAAAATAAGATATACTGTATGTAAATGACAATTAAAATGAAGTTTAAAATAATGATGTCAAAGCGTTTAAGCATTTTAAGATTTAAGAAATTAAAATGTAAAATCAAAATTTAAAAATGTAACTTTGCAACACTCATTTATGCAAGTTCTCACTTTTTTGAGCAACTTATGCCCGATAGTACTTCCACAGACTACCTGTTACATCCGAGTCCAACAGTCTCAAGCAGGAAACATCTTTACACATTTTTAAAAGCTAAACATAATAAAGTTATGTTTGGGGGGGGGGGGGGGGGGAGGGGGGGGGGG
>JBAMHV010044521.1:0-11114 GCA_037177535.1 Pseudomugil gertrudae | reverse complement strand
AATATATATATATATATATATATATATAAAAACACACACTAATGGGTATGCTGTATACCAGAGCTTCTAAACTTTAGCAAGTGGCCTCTTGTCAAATATCCAGCTCCCCTACTCCCCCCTGAATATTCACACTGCAGATCTTAGTGCTGGAGCAAATCTTATGTGGAGATCAGATTTTTATGATTGCTCATATTATAATTCAAACATGACCTTCTTCAGACTACTGAACAGTCTACAACCCTAAAATAATGAACCCATGTTCAAAAGATGTGACATCACATTGTGTTTATTGAAGTAAATATGATGCTACATGTGTCAGCATGCCTGCCTCCTCCTCTTTGACTGTGTCAGTGTAATCAGAGCCAGTAAATGTATGATATACTATTGTTTTTGCCATTGCTTACATTTGTCATTACCATGTCTAAGCTCCTCCAGGCCAGATTGTGATGTCTGCCTCGCTTTAGTGAAGTCAGAGGAAATGTGACATAATCACAAAGATTGAAGCTACTGAAATATGATCTCAAAACATGAGACATGGTTCTGATTAAGAGCGACACAGACAGCAGACAGGGTATGATTTGGAAAATCTCATTTGTACTATTCAGACAAAACAAAACAAAACATATTGGTAACATATGGGGGAAAATTATCTGCAGTGTAGATGTAGTTAAATGTCTTCCAAGGACGTCTAATTTTGATTATAACGAGTTAAATGATAAAATCTGGCAATGAAACTAAAACCACGGGAATATAAATTGTATATGTAATGCTCAGCAATATAAAAATCTAATTTGCTCTTATTTACAGACAGCATCACAAGCATCTGATAGAGATCAGTGATGCTGCTACACATGAATCGTGTTAGTTTGAGCTCTGGGTTTGTTGGTTCTCTGATAGTTTCTTCACTGCATGTTACACAGAAGTTTATTTCTACAGATTTAGTGAATCTGGTGGCTTTTAGAGACGGGTGATAAGTTGTACAAAGACCAGTTGAACAAAAGGATGTCTGTCTTCATGCTACCTGCGCTACCAGGTAAACTGCCCAATAAAACTCAGATTGCAGCCACACGACTCGGCTGAATCATATTGTGTTCTGCTCAGACAATTACCAGTCTTCAGATGTAGCATACCATAATGATGATGATGATGGTAATGATAAAAGTTATTTGAATTAGTTATTGATGTTTTTTGTTGTATAATAGGTACAGGGTAGGCAGAAATAAGCCCGGGGACTTCAGCCTATTCCTTTTTCGGTTGCTGATATGCTGTAGAAATGTGACCGTATTTACATTTCTGTTTTGTATTTAATTGTTTTTATTTTACCGAAATAAATAAAGAAATCATTCAAAAATGAGAAAAGACTAGTCCTGCATTTTTCCTGATACCACTTGATTAACACAACTGTCAATCATTAAAACCAATGGCTTGCCAACACCCCTCACACATCGATGCCCATCTTTTAAGAATAAGGATGTATCGCACAGGGATAGTTTAAACTCTGTGTTTGCATCGAGGTTGCATTTGAACTGCACTTCTCAAATGAATCAGAAAAATGTGTTTCATTTTCCACCAGAAGCATGAAAATATGGTGTTGCATCAGATTCTAGGGGTCTGGGTTGATCAGGTTTCCAAGTTCTTCCATTTCTGACTGAGCTATTTCCGCTGCTGCTATCCCCAACCACAGGCATTTATGTTTTGATTTTGTTTTGCAGTGATGCTGTGCACTGAACCCACTTTGTTTTTGCAGTCAGCTTGATGTATTTATGCTACTTGAAATGGACCAAGACCAAATCTACTTCTTTCATTCAAATCAGAATTAGTTTGCACTTTCACAGTGTGCCAAACAAAGTGGACTTTCCAAGCAAAGGGTTTGAATAAAAAAAGTGTAAATGTTAAACTTCCAGCGGACATTGGTATCCTGCTGTTTTATAATGACGCTGGATATAATGCTACTTTGCTCCATCTATGTAATCACAATAGTTAAAGACTAAACAGCTGGATAAAAAGATGCGTGGATGGATCAGAAAGGGAAATAAATGACTTTTAGTGACTTTTGAGGTTCTCAAATGGAAACATAATGCGCATACAAAACTGCATAAGACAAGACAAACAGACGTCATAGCTCAAAAAATGGAGGCAAGCATGTTTTGTACTAAGATGATTGAATAATTATGCAACATGTTTTAGCCTAATGTGAGCTGACAGTTATTATAATGATCAGTAAAGCATTTCTGTTCGGTTTCTTTTTAATTTAGGATTCTCTCACATTTACAAGGAGACACACACTCTCTTCACTTCTACATCTTCTTCTTTCAGCCTTCCATCCTCACTTTAAACACCTCTTCTTTTCTCCCTGACAGCCATGATGTTTTATTAACAACAGTGAGATGTAGGACATCTGAGTCAGATTGAGGTAAAGGTGAAAGGAGAAAAATCTGCTGCTAAGCTTTTTCTGCAGTCCAAACACGAAATGTGTAATCCACAATAATGCCTTCACCAGATAACATGCAAACCTCACAAGCCACATTGGGGAAATTCCTTTAAAAATGTCATCTGTAAACATCATTACGCAACATGAAATCTTATGCAACTGGTAATTGATTCACAAGCCAGTAATATTCAAGAAGTGGTCAACAGTTTTTATGTAATAGTTGTAAAATGAAAAGAAAAAAATATGTTCATGTGCAAAGCAGTTCGTTTAAGGGTACACCAATAAACACTGCCAGCTTGTTTGATCAACGGAAATTCCCTAATGGTGTAAATCATGTTGAATTTTATATTAACATTGAACAATTATTCGTTTCATCTTTGACCTAGAGCTGTCCTCCACCTGCGGCAAGATAAGCTATTTACCATGCGTGATGAATACGAGGCAGAGAGAATATAGTAACCTAAGTGATAACATAACTCAGAGGGAAACCTTGATAAGTGTGTCGCATGGGTGAATTTCCCCAGCAGCCGCTGTAAATTCACTAAACAGGCACACTGAACGACTGCTTTCCCTTTCAAACCAAATGGATTTCTCGCAAAGGGGTGCACCAAATAATAAATAAATAATAATAAATGGTGGATTGATCTTGAGCAAATTTCTTGTAAGACTTCTCCTGTATTACAGAAGGACAAGCATCATAGTGGGATTAATCAGCAACAAGGATCCCATTTGTTTGGCCATTCTGCCAGAATCCCACAGTATACATCTGTGCATAAAGGCTGTTGCTCTGGCAGTAGGAGCATTCATCTGCCAACCTGAAAGCTGGTGGTTTGATTCTGACTACATGCTGAAGTGTCCTTGGGGAAGACACTGAACTCATGTCCCAAGTGTAAGTTGCTCTGGAGAAAAGCATCTGCTAAACTAGACTATTTGCTGTTCTTGCAGAGCAGCAGTGTGAATGCCTTCATCCTCAAATGGTGGAACTGTAATGCTCAAAGATGCCTTAATGATCATGAAATTTTGTATTTGAAAGGATGGAAACTCAATTTGATGTCTAAAGGCTTTTACATAAGCATTAAAGAAGTAGATATGTAGCTTTACACAAAGCATTTATCATTTACACACCCCAGTAGACACAACATGGGGCACCTTGGGGGTTCAGTGTTTTGTCCATGGTGTACTTTGGCTTGTTGTTAGCAAAGCCTGTAATCAATCTCCCAACTTTCTGGTTAAGAGACGACTGCTCTTCCTCTTGAGTTAACGTCGCCTGCAATGTTGTGTTTAAATATTAGTTAAATTAAATAAAGTTGAACATAAAAAGAGCTTAAGATTTGAAAATGGTTGAAATCTATCTGTTCATGCCTCAGTTGAACAACAGTTTGAAGATATCCAGACACAAGAAAATGATATAATGATGGTACAAGAAAAATAGACTGCGACCAGTGATAATTAAATAATTTTATTCTAAACTTAGTGATGTAACAGAGTGAGCAGATGTATGACTAATTTATTTGCATGACATACTTGGAGCATTTCTTGTTTTGAGTCATATCTTTCTGATTAAACCAAAACACACTGCAATTTCAAACAATGAAGAGTTACTGAGCCTGGCATTTGAAACTGGCCCAGCTCAACAATTCTGGGTGTGTTTAAGATGTTACGGGACTGCAAGAATCAGAGAAATAAAATCCCATTTTCATGCAGCCAAGTTTATTTAGTAAATAAGGCTTCACAAATATATCAAGTGTACGATTAAAGCAATATCAATACTTGTAACATGACATTTTGACTTTACATGGAAGAAGCACAGGCATACGTATGTAGGCTGTACTCCACTAAGAGGAAGCAGTTGCTCAGGTAACTAACATTATCGTTATTGGATTTAAAGACTGCATTGTTACTCTCTCTGTTGAATCTAATCTAATTTAGGTTATAGGTAAGTGGAAGGTATAGTTAAAACAACTGCTTGCTCAAACTAACAATCACAAATGTGAAATGAACATTAATTTGTGTCTATGCTTGAAATCGTCCCTCTAACCATTTAATTAATAAAGTCACAGGAATTGAGCTTGAAAATCTAACCTTTGTTTTAGTGCTTGCCCCTTTGACAACTAACTCTCTGTATATACTTTCTGACGTCAAATGACCTCAATGAAAATCAATAAAATCCATAGTTTTTAAAGATTTATGCTGCAGGAGATTTCTCCTCTGCACTGAGTACTTCCTTTCTTCCTCACTATTTTCCTTTCTGTCTCTAAACTCTGTTGTGATAAGAGAAAGAACAATCTGATTACCGGTAGTCTTTTCTCTGCACTCAAAAGCACATAGTAGAGCTCTGATGGGCAATATATTCATGACAGTGTCTGTGCAACAACATCTACTTTCTTGCCAGCAGAAATTAACATATGTATCTCTAGGTGTCCAGATTAACTGATGGATATTGTCTTCTTTGCTGGAGTTTAATTACAAATCCTTTATCGACCAACTACTTTGGAAGGAATTCAGAGCACTTGGACAAGCTTTCAGAAACTTAATGCCAGATCTGAGCCCGTAAAGCACACACAAACCAGTGGCTGTTCACGTGGTAGATCACATCTGTCGCAGGAGACAAATGCAACCCCCCGCCAAAAAAACAAAGCAACAAACAAAAAAACCTAAAACTGAAAGTCCAAATCAAATTTAATGTCAAAGAATCTTTTCAGAATTTAGAGAAAATTTTATATTTACATATTCATACATGTGTGAGATAGCAGCCAAAAAGACATGTTGGTTTTCTCTGTCTGGGGGAAAGAGGAGGGCTGAGTCGCTTCACTGTAACACATGCATGGCTCATGGTGAGAAGTGGAAAAAGATTTCAGTGTTCACATCATACTTTTTGAAATACCTGTGCATATCAGGCAAACTAATGAAAAACATAGTGCACTCCTATATTTTGTTGAATATTAAAAGCCAAAAGCTGTTGTATTAAATCAAAGAAAACATTTTATCTAGGCAAATTAACAGGGAAGCCTCTAATGGGTTTCTTTAATTCAATAATGGGGTTATTGTTCAAATGGACAATAAGTTAAATGTTACACTTGGATGATAAATAATACATTTTATTGTAACTTATCTCTGAGGGATTGGAAGCATTGATCACAGACTAACAGATATTTACAACATCACACTGAAGTGTGACCATGCTGTGCTGCATCTGACACAATAGATCAAGTATGTCAGCGTGAACAGAATGATAACACTATGACATGCAATTACATGAATGGATGTCTTATGAATACTAGTTTAGCCAGGAAGCAGGGACATCTGTGTTTGCATGTATATACTTCTTTTTTCCAGTGAGATCTGACCTAGACAGCATGCTGTATAATTACCCTTATTTGCATTCATGGTCGCAGAAGTTAGAGCGATGCTGTTCAAAAAAGTTGACAGCAGTGTTAAATCAGAAAAAACCCCAGAGAAATCCAAACAAGACCGACAACCTAAACAACACAACTAAGTGGTTTGATGTGTGAGTAAAATAATAAGTATTAGAGGAGGTCACATTAATATGAGCAGTACAGAGCATGATAGAGGGCTCGTAAATTGGCTGCAGGAATACCCGAATGTCTTAAAGCATAAATGCAAACATACAAGAGATGGGAAAGATGCAAGCTGATGCACATGCTGAAATTACGCAATGCCATCACATGTTTGAAGGCGTCACTCACCCCGGGATGTATTTATACACACACATAAAATCTCTACATGTGTGTTTTCACATTCTTCTACATATATTCACACTCTCAGAGCATAACCAGTTACATAGGTGAGAGGAAAAATGTTGAGGAAGTAAAGAGTAACCCTGAGTAGAAAAAGCCTGATCATAGAAAACAATTTAGTCATTATATTCTAATACATGACTTACCTTACATTTGATCTCTGCAAATAAAAGTTCTTTCTCACAGAGAAGCGACTAAACTAGTTTAGATTAAAAAAAATGTATGTGAGCCATTTTTAAATGTATATTTTAGTAATATTCATTCACACACACACACACACACATACACACACACACATACCCCATTACAGACACAATCTCTCATACCACCTCTAACAGCCTTACCATTGTTTATAAAACAAACATATAAACTATTGTACACCGCCTGAAGAACTCTAGCATTGTTTCCAACTTCTTCAGTTTATTCAGAATGACTGTTGAGCGTTTGCTGCTTGTATAATTATCAGGATGTCTCTGATGTAGGCTCCATCATGGAATGTCTTTAGAGGAGGAGTACAGCACACTGAATTAGCTGCGCTGCACAGCAACATGGTTTTTGAGACACAGTGCACTACGATGGTAACTCAGCTCACATGACTTGTCCACATCCACAAAAACAATTCTGTTACCAGTTCTGCTTCAGACCCACCACAGTATTTCTACATTGCCCAAGCTAAGTGGGCACATGCGGTAATACATGACAGAGGTACAGAAAAGCATTGGTAAAATGGCCAGGAGCCAAACACAAGCTGCTGTTTGACAGAGCTACAGCATGAGACTGCAAAAACACAGTCAAACCAGTGCACTCTCTGGATGATTACCAGAAAGCCTGTAACTCAATGGCACATACATGGATTCTGGAATGCCTGAAGCTGTACAAGCTTAATAAACACTCTGAGAGCTTTCATTGCATCTATGGGACTGTGTAAGACCACCCTTGGGTTCAACTTTGAGACAGGAAAAATATTCGTATATGGTTCAGTAATATCTAGATCCAATAGAGTAAGCTCTCAGGGAGTCAGAGGATTACTTAACATCAGAAACATTTAAGCTCCAGAAATACATCAGGAAGATGGTCCATGGGATGAAGCATGTCAATGCCTGAGGTAATGGAAACTGAGGAAAAGTAATGGGAGGAACTATCACAGAAGGAAAACCCCTTGCTTCACAGTGAAATGGCTTAAATTGCAGATATGAACAAGTCCTACCAAATAGCTAGAAAGAGCTGGACGGAACAACACCAAAGAGGTACTTATCATGGCAGCACAGGACCAAACCTTACCAGGACAATCCCACAACATGCAGAATCCCATGTGCAGGCTGTTCAAAGAGGACCCTGAAACAATCCAACTGCTCTCAGCAGCATGCAAGATACTGGTAGGAAACGAATATATGAAGCACCATAATCAAGTAGCCAACACAGTGTGTAGAAACATCTGCTAGGTCAAAACAGAAAACACCTCCCACGGTGCCGGAGCATGCACAAGATAAGATTCTGGGTAACTTTCAGACTGGGATGGTAGCTAGCCAACTGGACATTGTGATGATGGGTAAGCAGCAGCGGAAAGCCGACAGGATCAATGCATCTATCCGGCACAATGGCAATATCAGAAAAAAGAACATAAAAACTGGAGAAATACCAAAGAGTCCTGAGAAAGCCTTGAAGGCGAAGGAAACAGCAGTGCTAGCAATCATCAGTGCTCAGTTCCCCACACTGGAGAAGTGGCTCTGACCAATATCTGGAGAAACATCAGACATTTCAGTGCAGATGAGAGCAGACCCAAGAATAAGATACTGTACAGGACCCTCAAGCTCCTAAACCTTTGGGAGATGACCCACGCTTGAGATGAAGAACCATCCAACCTACCCAGAGGAAATGAAGAGCATAAATCAGTTTATAAAACAAGTTTTACCTATGGTTGTAATCTACCATCCTGGATGACACAAATACCAAAAGAACTGACGAGCAAACAACAAACACTAATGAAGTGGCAGCAAAGATGAAAAAAAGCAATGTATATTTACCCCATATCAGCTATGGGGTAGATTATTTTATAAAGCAAAGCTCAGCTGGTTTAGCACTTTTTAAATGATGGATATCGCAAAAAATCTGCATCACAAATTTGTCAGAATGAAATAATTTTTTCATCCATCTACCTTTACAATAATTTATCCATCCATTTTCCACCGCTTATCCGAGGTCGAGTCGTGGGGGCAGCAGCCTAAGGAGGGGAAGACCAGACTTCCCTCTCCCCAGCCACATTCACCAGCTCATCTGGGGGGATCCCGAGGCGTTCCCTGGCCAGCTGCGAGATGTAATCAGTCCAGCGTGTCCTGGGCCTCCTCCCACAGGGACGTGCCCGGAACACCTCACCAGGGAGGCATGCAGGAGGCATCCTAACCAGATGCCCGAGCCACCTCATCTGGCTCCCTTCGATGTGGAGGAGCAGCGGCTCTACTCTGGGTCCCTCCCGGATGGCCGAGCTTAATACAATAATAATAACAACAATAATTTATGTAAAATATAATGCAGGAACAACACAGGAAATTTGTTTTTGTTTTGGTTATAATAAAAAGTGGCATTTTACGTGTTATTAATGCAAACAGTTGTGTGCCTACCATATCCCAGACCTAGTGTTGCGGACAGATGCAGATGGGCATTATATAAACACCACATTGTCATGATGTGGACACTTGGGGTGGTGTTTTTTTGGTTTCCTGTGTTTCTGTTTTCAGTTAAGCTTCATATTTTGTTAATTAGTTTCACCTGTGTTTAATTTTGATTGTGTTTACCTGGGTCTTGTTTAGTTCTGTTTCTATTTTAGTCCTTGGGTTTTGAGTTGTCGGTGCGGGTTCATTGTGTTTTATTGCTTTGGTGTAGTTATGGTTGTATTTCTAATTCTAGGTTAAAATAAATTATTTTCTTTTGGATTCCTGCTGCCTCCTGTCGATTCCTGCCTGCGTATGGGTCCTCACCCTACTTCTGTGACACACATTGCGGATACAAACAAAAATGCCAGCAGGAAAAGCTGAAAGTATCAGAAATGTAGTGGTAAAATGACAAGTGCTCCAAACGTAGCAAAGCCCTGCAAATTGTTTCATAATGAAAGCAACTGCAACAGGAAAAGCAAACATATTCATACAAAACAAGTGCTCTAATGTGATCAAACTTTCTGCAATCAGCTGATCTTTTTATAAGCTTGTAAAACATTAAGGCAGAATGTAAAAACAAAACAAACCAAAAGACAGGATGTAGTTTCTGCTCAAACTTCCCACCAGTTCCTCTTTTCCTGTCATTGTTTCCTGTTTCTTGGGTAAAAACTCACTGCTGCTCCTTGAGACCCAAGGTACTTCCATTGTGTCAGTGAATATGCAGCATTTTGTTTTTGCAGATGATTTTCTTTATGCAGCATTCCTATGTATTAACAGAACTGTTGCTTCAAATTTCTGTTTTTGCATCTTGTCTTTGCATTTGGGATTTGTAGGGCTTTTGTGTTTTTTGCATCATGTTCATGTATTTGCAGCACTCTTCTTTACTTACAGCTTTTTTCGCTGGCATTTTTATTAATATATGTTTGTCTATTTTGTAAGCAATACATCAGTGCTTGCTTTTGAAATCCCGGTCCCTATACTTTCCATAATTCAATGTCAATTACATCATCAAAGCAATTCTCCCAGGTTTCTGACAATCCCCTCCAGAGCTGGGACACACTTCTTTTTTTAAATGGCTGTCAGTTCATTCAGACACCCCTGATAAACATGTAACATACTAATATATTATAAAAACACACATTAAATATTCAGACTATCAAGTGAAATATTCATTGAGGAAATTGCTTGATTTGGGAACTCTGACATTAAAATTAATACATTTTCATGAAATTTATTTACAAAGTCAATGAAATGTAGTCTTTAGTTTTAGAAAATATACTAATTGGTCATAAAAATCGACTATCTGTGTAAACCAATTTAAATATAAAAAATGAAGAATAAATCTAAATTAAAGCTGCAACCCCCCTAGCGACTTTCCTCCAACGCTTTCACAGCCTCGCGTACAACCAGACTTGAGATCAGGTTGATAGAATCTTCACAACAGGTCATTTATGCTTTAAAATGACTCACTTCCTGTTGCCAGGGGGCGGGGCTATGAGGTTGACACCATTCCTGTCATCAGGATGTGATGAGTAATGATACAGGATGAGACATGTCAAGTTCTGTACAGATTTCTTACTGGTCTAATCATTTGAAATATTCAAGGGGGCGCTGTCCTTCCATATTTGGACTTACCCAACATGTTTCTATGTGACTCTGTTCAGAGCATGACTGTCATCCATGCTAAGTTTTGTTGAACTCAATATTTTTATGGCCCAGTTATATGTACTTCCTGTTTCATGGCGTCGGACCGTTATTCGCCATGTTTACGTTTGGTGTAAAAACTTCAGTAGTGCTGCAACATCATAAAAGGGTTTGGCAGGTTGTGAAGCAGTTTCAAGTGTGTGGGGTTTAATTCCTGAGGAAAGAAATCCTTATATATGGAAACCAGCACTTCCTTTTGGAAGTGGGCAGGGCTTAGTGGGTAGACTGAATGGGGTCACAAGAATCTGTTCAGGACTTCCCACTCATTGTTCCCTGCAATTTATGTGTGGATACGATCAAGATTCAGGGATCTATAGTATTTTCTGATGTCATGGCGTCTTGTCGAAGATCGCCATGCTGCCACGTTCATGACCTGTGGCGTAAAACAATGGCCCATGTGGCCTCTGCATCCCCTGCAGCCCCTGTTGCCACGTTTCTGTTACATTCAAGGCAGCCAGACCTCAAATCAAGCCATTAAAGTCTTTAAAACAGATCATTAAGCTGTAAAATGAGCCACTTCCTGTTTACAGTGGGCGGGGCTTTGAGGTAGTAAACATTCCTGTCATCAGG
>JBAMHV010044511.1:0-11114 GCA_037177535.1 Pseudomugil gertrudae | reverse complement strand
TCATAGGTTTCACATTTATTTATGTTATTTATGTAGGCACTGGCAAATCAAGTCAAATTCCTGGTAATGACAATTACCATATTTTCACGACCACAAGGCGCACCGTACCAAAAGACACAGTCTCAGTTATGCGTGCCGTTACTGTATTTTGATCAGGCTCGGGTTTTATATACAATCCACGCCCACACTTACAACACACACACAAGAATACAAGTGTGTGTGCTTTCCGGGATGTGAAAAGTGAGCGGCACCTCACCTTATGTTAGTGATGTGGCTGCAGTTGGAGAGGAAGATGGCCAGCTTTTCATTATAATCCGCTGGAAGTTGCTGCGCCACCGTAGTCCTTGTCCGGATGGAAAATTGGCACCGTTTCATAAAACGAAAGCACCAAGACGGACCTCCATCGAAATGTTCAATTTTAATTTCTTCAGCTAGCGTTACTGCTTTTAGTTGAATGGTGACCGTCGAAATGCTTCTCCCACTCGTTCTTTGCTCCATGATCCACTGTTCCAGTCTTTCCTCCAACTCAGACCACCTCGCATTATGTCCGCGGAAACTCAGCGGTGTTTTTTTGACCTGTCAGAGCTCGTTTTCGAAACTCCATTACCCAGCATGCCATGGGATGAGGTCATGTAGAGAGCAGAGGGCATTGCGGGAAGGCAAAGAAAATAAAACACGGTAGAAAAGGAGACCAGCTTGTACGTCTCGCCTGCTTATTATTATTCACATTCAAGATTGATTCAAGATTCAAGAGGTTTATTTGTCATATGCAACATCAACACAGGGTGGACAGTGCAATGAAATGCTTAGGACCGGAAGAACAACACAACACACACCTGTTCTTTTATATACAAGTGTTGTGGCATGCTTCCAGCAGGGCATGTACAAATGAGTGTGGGGCGCGCGTGCAGGAGAATGGCGCACGTCCGTGCAGGTGCTGGAGGAGGGTTGGAGAGAGAACGTGTGTGCGGGGTGTGCCTGTGTAACGGCGAGACTGAGACCAGAGCTGAAGAAAAGTGCCTGAAAATAAATAAAAGCTTCTCAGTTCAGCACAGCAGCCGTATACCCTTCTTTTGTTTTGCCTGTACTCTTGGATGCCACCACATTTCACAATCAAGGGAGTTAGCCCCGAGTTGAAAGGCAACTTTGGCCCTGGAGAAGGACAAATCTCCCCTGTCTCACCCAGCCACGTTCAGGAGAGAAAGCAGGAAAGGCTAACACAATCACCGCCCACATTTCCCCTTTAACGTTCTCATTGTGTTCTCTATGTCCGCATGTACGGTATACTATGTATGTATACAGTCCTGTATGCACGGTATACCGGTGCTACAACACACACACAAGGCGCACTACACCATAGGGCGCGCCACACATTTTGAAGAACATCTAAGACTTTTATATGCACCTTATGGTTGTGAAAATACGGTACTTGGCAATAAACCTGATTCTGATTCTGATTATCAGGAACTATGCGGATCACTTAGTTCTTGCAATAATCCAATAACAGAGCAAAGTTAGCAGTTCTACTGATGATTATAAATGCATCTGATGGCATTTTGGTTTTTATTGATCATCATGGAGCTCCAAAGACAATCTAAGAAACATTTATTCACAGGTTATATCTTAAACATTTTTCATCTGAGTACGACACATCCAGCAACATATTAACAAATAAACCTCAAGTGAAACTTTGCTTGCAGGTAAGAAGTATTATAATCTTTTCTTGTTCAAATCAAATGCAACCGTTACATCTAAAAGTCTCAGTAAGATTCATTAACTAATTAATATTTAGACGATTCAGGAGGAGGGCTTTCTTTGACCATGCTTATAAATCAAAATGTTTGTGCTGTTTCTTCTCCTCTGATGTTTTGGACCTTTCAGCATCATTTCAACAAACTAGCTGGATTTGATCATTCCCTGATCTGTGTTGTGGGGCCTGAACAGTTATCTGCTGAAGCAAACCTCTTCATGGTTTACTTGTTCCTGGGTTTGTTCCTGAGAGTGTGAAGCTTTGTGAAGTTTACTTTTTTTCAGGTATCTGGGAACAAAAAAGAATGTCGGAAGATCGATTTACGATAAACAAAAATTGATTTAAAAAAAGCACAAAAACTTAGGTCAGCACAGATGTAGCCATTTTCCTCTAATTAATATAATGAAATATAAAATATTTCTTTGCTGTTTCTTTCAGACTGTTTCCTTCAAACATGGTTTTGTGCGGGTTAAAGAAAGAAGAAAAACAACTTTGATCCATTGATTTCTGCACTTTTCTGCTTCCATTTTATTGCTTGAATGTTCTGGAAAATTAAGCCAATAACATGTTCAATTGCTTCCTCACAATTAGAAAAAAGCTTTCAAAACAGCAGCATTGCATAACAGGCTAAACAACACAAGAATAAACCTAAAAGACATTAATTAAATTAAATCTTTATTATAATTAACTTATGCCGTAACAAAATCACAGAGGTTTTCTTGTCATGTGCCTCCTCAGTTACTTTGCATAAGTAAATGCAAGTCAGTTAATTAGCATTTGTACAACATACGTAGTATAATTAAAGGATATTACTCACTTGTCTGTTAATTTCCACATTTTACCAGTAGATGCAACTATGGAACACAAACAAATAAGTCATTGTATTTGATTGTGTGTGTGTTTTGTTGTTGCATTTTCTGTTTGGTTGTTGTGTTTTTGTTTTGGAGTGATGGTTTGTGCAGGGATATTGTGTACCTGCTAACTGTTACTACCCAGCTCGCAGGGGGAAAAGGACGTAACATAAAATAAAGAATGTGCCAGATGGAAGATGGAGTTAAATGTTTTTATTGTCTTAAACAACAATTGACAACAAAAAAGAAAAGGTGGGAAGAGCAGGTGATGCTGCTTAAAGCAAAAACAAACAAGAGCAAACAGACCGAAATAAAACTCAAACCACACAAAGCAGCATCCTTAATACAAAAGAAATACTAAACCTAAGCCCAATCTCCACACAAAGTTCACAAGGCTTAACAGGCATCAAAATTCACAAAATAAGGTCAAGACCAGAAGCAAAGTGGGCCAACTATCTCCACAAAACAGTTGCCACTGAATTGAAGAGTTGCAGCTCCTTTTATCCTGTGGCACTGATGTATGGAGCAGCCATTGGTCAGGATGACAGCAAAATATGAGGGCAGATGAAGGCGTGGTGAAGTGGAGCCAATCCCAGCCAGGTGACAGTGGTTTCCATGCTGAAAGAGGTAGATCAGGCGTAACACTGACCAACCATCCTCCCCCATCAGCTGCATTTCCATTGCAGCTTTTTTTTGAAAAATAAAAGTGATATTTGTAAAGTTTGACACGCATCAATAGAGATTAAAAGATGTTTCCATTATACGTAAGGACCAGTTCTCATAGAATCTTATCTGGCTGACGAGATTTTACGGGAATTGCAGCTTCTGTAAGGTAGCGATGCTAAGGTTAATTAAGTTTTATTGTGAGGTTTCAACTTGCTGCCACAGCTTTTGGAAGCTTTTGGAAACCCTGGATTTTGCTGTTGTTTCCTCCATACTTCACATCACGTCATTTTTCCTGAAAAGGTATCAGTCACTTGATCTTTTATGTCTGAGGACGCATAAATGTGAAAAGTGTTTCCATTACATGTTTGCAATTTACATTTATATGGAAACACATTAAAGAAATCTTAATTATTGCAATAAAGCTTCAAAGCTCTCGTGAGGTGGTTTTTCAGATGTTTCTATTAAGCACATTTCCAGAAATCATGGAAACACAGCTACTTTCTGAAGGACCCATAAATTATACATCTGCTTGAAGGATTTTAATATGAGTACTGACTTTAGTGCTGTTGTGTATTTTATGCTGTTATGTAACAGAGTTTTAATGAAAATGGACTAAACTGAAAAATGACTTGTGATACCTCTATAGTGGAAAGGCTTTTCTTGGAAAAGGAAATCATTCTTTAACTTGTTTCAATAATTTTTTGCAAGGCTAATCACACAGCATTTGAATAGGGAGGGTAAAACTAATTAAACTATATATGACATCAGTGCATGAATTTTCTTAAATATCTGCTGTGAAAGCCCACAAATACATTTCTTTGGTCAGTCAGAAGGGAAAAAAGATTTTATGCAAGCAAATACGATGGCTTTGTGGTCTTCAGTGAATCTTCACACTGCCATGTTTTCGTAGGTCGCAAATACCTTTAAGCTTATTCTATTGAATCTGCCAACAAACAAAAGCCTCAAGGATTCGAGCCATCATTGATCTATCCTCACATTAGCTTGCTTAGCTCAAACAACAATGCAGCTCAGCCCTGAGTGGCAACCAAGAATGATGAGAATTATTTTTTGTTTCATATTTGAACTTTATCCATTTGCTCATCATTTTATTCATAACATTTATATTTATTTTACCTTTGATCATGTTGATGGTTCATAGTTCATACATGTAGAAGAATATTTCAGACCAGCACAAAACCTGAGGCTTTAATAAAGGAGTAACAAGTCTGTCTGCATATGCTGTTGCTGTGCAATGCACAGCACACTCGAAAGCATGCTGGTGGTGATTATAGTTATATTTAGCACAAAGGAAAAAACATGACGTGTTTAGATGATTACTGGTGTGTAACTAATAACAGCAGGATTTTCTGATCACAATTATTTTAATATGGAAGACAAAACAAACTTAAAATCCAACATCATAGGGTGCTACTAACATTTTATATCATAATTAAGTATGCATTGCAAATAGGTAGCAGTGGAAACAACTTTATCTGACTCCATTATAAGTGGCAATGCAATGTCCGAAGATGTCTGCTGCACAATGCAGAACGCTGAGCGCTAAGCTTTCTGGTTCGTGTGCCGTTTGAAGAAGGGTGAGCTTATTTTTCCATCTTAATGCAAATATTTAGACCTAACTGATCAGCATCAAATGCCTCTTAATAAGCTGATCTTTATTTTGTTCCAGTGGAATAAAGCAAGTACAGAATATATACAAAATAACTGTACAGATGCGGGCAGCATGTTGGAAACAAAGAGTTAAAAATAGAAATAAATGGCAACAGACCCTCAGAAGAAATTACATAATTTGTAGGCTGTACATGGTTTGCATCATTCACATAAATAAACATCTGCATATCAACAATGTTTTGAGCTCTTAGTAAGAAGAGATGATCTTTATCCTGATTCATTACACCATCAATTCAGAAGTGTCACATTCATTATGTTTTCTATTTATTTTCTTTCACCTTTAATTAGGTTTGAGATGTTGGCTTTTATTATTTTAACCTTATTATTATTTAATTTAATTCTTCTTAATATATGCACACTTGTTTAATTGTTTTCATGTTTGTGTAAAACACTTCAGTGTTATTAAGCAGAGTCGGGGATGGAAACACCAGTAAAATGCTGATCAAGGTTTCATATTGTTGAACAGCAAATTCAAAACTTTCTGATATTAAGCGTTTTTAGAGAGGTGTGGAGGTTTCAGAACTGATTACAAAACCTCTGTCGACGTGAACAAACACAGCTGTGTGGACGTTAAATGACAGCTTAGTACGATTCAGGATTTGTAGGTGTTGCCGTATACTTGAGGTGTTGTGCTCGCGCTGTTGAAATGCTACAGAGGCTCCATCCCAGGTGCAGCTGGTCCTTACTTTTAAAGCCCTGTGTGTAAGAATTACTCTAATCTAAAATGCTCAAACTTAATGCAAACTGTGGTGTCTTGCTATTTAAACGTGGTAACACTACAGCAGCCACAAGAGTCACAAAGTTTAAAACGTCATCACGTTGCATAGTTTGGAGTAAAAAAACAGGAGGGGATATATATCCTCCTTAGGCTGCTGCCCCTGCGGCCCGACCTCGGATAAGCGGTGGAGAATGGATGGATGGATAAAGAAAAAAATGCAGCATTCTCCTTTCTCAGGTACAAAAAGAATCACGTGACATGACTAATGTGTGTAGAAAAAGATTTTAACCAAGCCCAAAGAAGCACCAGCCCACCAGACCGGTGGTATCAACAATGTTTGATATGTTATCCTGATAACCATAAGCACATTGTTTATTCTTTTAATCACTCAAGATGCAGTGAAGAGCTTAAAGCAATAAGCCTCTGTGCAGATCTATTGATGATCAAAATCTGTAAAAAGTGGAGACATTTCTTTAAAACCAAAGTCAAGTCAGGATGAAAAAAATCCAAGCTTATTTCCAAAGCACCTGTCTAATTACATCTGACTGTCACACAGAAATGGTTTATTTAAAGTTGATATAAATATTTGGTTGAATATGAGTTTATCTCCTTGTAGAATTGATTGTTATTCATCTACAATTAATAATTAAAACAGCTGTGGTAATAAAAGAGGTTTCAAGGTCATGGGAAAATGAATACCCCTCTCTGCTGTCAGAAGCTGACTTTAGATGTCTGCTGAGGACGACGATTGACAGATTTAAGTCCATGCAGTCTGACTATGGGTGGTTTTACCTTGGTCTACGAGGCCCTCATTGCTAACTTGCTGAGTTAGTTTAGAGAATTTTAATGATGTTTTATGAAACTGTGTGTGTAACACATCAAATCTGTGAATGGAAACTGCAGCTATACAAATGTAGCCCAAAGAACCAAAATTCTTTATTTTATAAAAACTATTTATAAACACCACACACACACACCCAGAAACACACACACACAAACAAAATGCAAGTACACTACCCACACTCATCCCTACCCCATTCTACACGAACATGAACTCCCGGCCGTACAAAAGCATCAATAGAATACAAAGATCTGGCTTGATGCTGCTGGGAGAAAACAATATCTTGGGGATCCATTCATACCAGAAGTCAGTCCACCCATGGCCACAGAGGGCAACACCATAGAAGAACCCAGATCACAGTGTACAGAGCTGCAGTGCAAGCACAGCCACCCAGTCAAGGGCAGTCAACAACCCTGCAGACCAAGCAGGCAATACCACCAATAGTCCACCGGCATCTCCACTTATGTTAACTTGCCTGTCTATCTTACTTATGCTGTCCACTCTTCTCTTGTCCCCTCACCTGCACTTACAAAGATTTCTTCCCATCATAAAAGATGGGGAGAAATCTTGCATTATTGAATTTCACCTTTATGCAAATCACCCTGAGATTACTGGCGTAATATAAAACTGAATGGAAATGACCATTAATTAGTTTTCTACTGACTTCTGCACACCTCACCACATGCGCCAGCTCTTCCAACAGGAAGCCAATGTGATAGACATCCAAAAGATAGAATCTTTCAGGATGGGTCCTGGGGTCCTCCTGAATAAAATTAATTCACATACATGATTTTAATATTAGCTGCATAGCAATCCATGTGCAGGTAGAGCAAGGGGGTTATTTATATGCAAAAGAAATGCTTTGTGAATCCGTTTGTGAATCCATACATGCCAAATGAAAATAATTTAAACTGAAATGGTCCAATAACTTCCACTGTATATGAGCACACAAAGCATTTTCTATCAATCATTATAACCTGCTATAAAACATCCCTCACAGGTTTCATAAGTAATATTATGAAATGTGTGTGTGAGGCAAGATGGATTTTTATCTTCAAAATCTGAAAATCTCAGGTTTGCTAATGTTAAATTATCACCTGCAAGTCTTTTATTCTGATATTGAGCACTTCATTGATAGAACAGCGAGTGAGCAGGTTGTGGGAAAATGATATTCAAACTCATGTTGTGCACTAATTTATGTTATCACTAATTTATGACTAAACTGTACCTGTTTGTTAGACAATTAATACACCAGGTTAATACAGAGTAACAAATAACCACACACAAACACACTTTCACACACACAGTGATAACATATAGTGACCGATAATCTAACATGCATGTGTGTGTGTACAATTTATTTTGGTACCAGTCCATAGAAAAATGAGCCACTACTGAAACTGCAAAGACTCTTCACAGAATAGTCTACCCCCTGTCAGCACTAATGACACCATCCATCCATCCATCCATCCATTTTCTAACGCTTTTCCCTGAACGGGGTCACGAGGGGGCTGGAGGGTACGACCTGGACAGGTCACCAGTCTATCACAGGGCCAACATACAAAGACAAACAACCATGCACATTCACTCCTATGGGCAATTTAGAGTCTGCAAACAGCCTATCCCCAATGTGCATGTCTTTGGACTGTGGGAGGAAGCCGGAGTACTCGAAGAGAACCCACGCTAACACGGAGAGAACCCACGCTGACACGAGGAGAACATGCAAACTCCACACAGATATATTCCCAGTTTGACCCCCACCCCAATCGGCAACCTTCTTGCTGTGAGGCCACAGAGCTAACCAACTGCACCACCGTGCAGCCCCACTAATGACACATTAGGAATTTATTATATATTAAGAATTTATGTCATAAAAATAATGAATCATTCTAAACTTTGATTAGACCAGATATCGATAAAGAAAGAATCTGACCCTGAACTGAAGTTTTTGTTGCAACGATATACCGTATGTTATTGCTATGAGAAAGTCTCTTGAGTTGAGCTCATTTAGACCTATTTTCCCCCGCTGCACTGTGGTGTATATTACTTTTATTGCTTTCAGGGACATGTTCATTATGCCCGTGAGTCAGACAGCAACCTTCTGTTCTCGCTTGAGACATGCGAAATAAAACAGTCGTCATCTGTCTCTGTTCAGCAAGTCTGTAATTTAAACTAACTAATGAAAAAGTTACCTTGAATTTTACCATATACATATATATATAGGCATAATAAAATAAATACATCCCAAGTTTCATAAGGACATATAAAGAGAGAGGCAGTGTGTCCTTCTCATCAAACAAATTTAGCCATTTGATCATAAATAGTAGATCTATTTGTTGCTTTAATGACGTAGCAGTGATGTAGTTCATCTTCCTCGTTTCTTCCTATTAGGAGCATCAGCTCCAGCCTATTACTTTTCAGCTTGCTAGACAGCAACATGACAGGTTACATATTCTTAAGTAGCATCTCAGCTAAAAACTTCTGGACTGTTTCCCAGCGTTTTCATGTCCACTCTTCTATCTTACAATACTTCCTGCTCTTGTACAGTGCTGTATAATAGTATAGTATAATGTTCTATATTTGATATTTTATTAGTATGCATTTTTACATCTTTCTTGTTATAGTTTAATTTGTACTGTTGTAGAGTTATTTCTATATTCTTTTTCTTATTTAGATTTTTCTTTTCTCTCTTATCATTTAACTGTGTCTCTTAAAGTCTTTCACAGCAAATTCAATGTGCTTTGAACAGCAAATAAAGAACCTTAAACCTTGGAACAATGTCCTTTAAACAGATCCGTCCAAAGTGAAGTTAATTAAACATAATTTAAAATGCAATGTTCGATGGAAGCCTGCCCAGGCCTCAGCTTGATTCTAATATTGAAAAGACCTCAAGGGACCTGTATAAAAACAAATATCTGCAAACCCACAATAAGCTGAAGCAACATAGTAAAGTGAGCTAAATGTTTTAAACTGTAAAAACTGATATATTTTGTTTTTGTGTCAGAGATTTGTGCTATCAGTAAATAAATAATATAGCTGACTAAAATATCTGGAACTTGTTTTGGTCATTGCAGAAACTTTCTTCAGGTTAAGTAACACGGAGTGTGTTTACACATGCAACGGCATTTTCTTATACACGAAACTTATGATTTCTGCACAACAGCAATATAATACTCCACTGTTTATCAAATCAGCTGTTTTGAAACTGCATGACATAATTAACTTCAAAACTACTCAGATTGTGTTCAGGGGAATCCCTTACAAACTTAATTAATCTCTTTCAGAACAAAGATGCATAATTATAACCTCAGGGGAGAAAAAAACACATATCAACCTAAAATTAGAACCACATTAAAATCTATGGGCCAAATCTACTAAGATCTCAATTTGCGTGTACTTCGATGTGGGATCTAGAATTTAGCATGTGGGGTGGGACCGTGGTTAGTACGTGATCTACTAAGATTGCTGATGCAAATGAAAGCGGGTGCAAAGTGTCGGAGACACGCCTATTTAAATGAGGATTTAGCGTGTGTTCTAGCCCATGTTGCTTGGCGATGTATTGCAGCATGCAGTAGGTGACAATCTGAGCTACTATTGCCGACCTGTACAGCAGTGCTCCTCCCGTCCGATCCAAACAACAGAACCTGCTCTTCAGGATTCAGAAAGTGAGCTCCACAATATTCCGTTTGCAGATATGGGCATCGTTGTACCTGGTCTGGTTGAGAACAGGTGTCGGGAGGAAGGGCGTAGGGGGTATGCACTGTCACCTTAAAACATATGAATCAATATGAAAGGTGTTCCTGTTTTTAATAAAATTATTGTTTTACAAATGATTTACTCAGCTAGAAGCCAGCTATCTCCAAACTCACTATCTTCCAACATTGGTTATGATGCCAAAGGCATCACAAACGCACTGCACGTTCAATGAATGGGTGTGTTTCTGGTTTCTGTAAATATGCTCGGAGTATGCAGGAGGCACAAGCTGCACATGGGTGCAGTCAATTGATCCTATAACACCGGGGAATTCAGCTATCTCAAAAAACCCTTGTTTGGTCTCATTTAAGGAATCCCGATTGCGTGGAAACCTAATAAATCTCGCCATCCAGCGCGACATAGCATTTTAGGAATTGAGAGATCCCTGATGTGTTGGCTACTCTGCGTTGGAATGACCCAGATGCCAAACACTTTAAACCTGCAAGGAGTTTTGTTATTGCAGGTATTGCGTGACTCCTTCTTGTGGCTGGTTCCAAATCTGCTCTGAGTTCCTCCAACAGCTCCAAAATGGCAACGCTAGATAGGCGATATGTTGTAATGATTACTTCCTCTCTCATTCCAAACATGTTAACACGAGGAGGAAATATGTGATCTGTCCGTCTTTTTTGAGGATTCCTATGTCTTCGTGTTGCTACAATCACTGCAGCCATGTGTGCACAATTACGCATACAAACCGTTTGCACGTCCTTTTGACACACGGTAAATATAGACGCAATTTCTATCAGCAAAAATTCTTTCAGGATTGATGAATCACTTTGCGTGTGCTAAAATCATATATTTACATGTTCTCCTCCCACCACACGCAAAATTGCGTGTGAACGCCCC